>CAJNIZ010044711.1:0-46319 GCA_905231905.1 Symbiodinium pilosum
TTTGAGTGATTTCATAAGGAATAAATATCAGCAATTTGTGAAGCCTGAGACTTGGGCAGAAGCCTTTTTTTAGGACATGTTCCCACAGTTGTGTGGTTCAGACCTACGATTGCAATCTTAGCGATGTCAAAATATGGCAAATTTCGCTTACGAAGTTTTTGAAGGCCCCATACAATTCTTTTTGCCGCTATGTACTCGTTGTTCTTTCAGTGTAAACTTTGCGTAAGCTTTATGTAAGCGACCCCCTTTAAGACTCCCAACCTGATATTTCCCTTTGTCTTTTATTTCGTCAGGCATTCAATCGTGATAAGGCACGGGGTCCAACATCGAATATGTGATTCTGTTTGTTAGGCCATCAGAACACTTCTGGCACATTTTCCGCATCGTATCTCGAGTTGCACGGCTTGGGGTGGGTGTTGGGCCAGGACTTGCTTGAGGCACGTTGCAGCTGCTGAAATCCTGGCATGTGATGTGCTGTGGCTGAATGGTTTGGTTATTTGCCACCTCACATACCCTAGATGCTTGATCAGTAACATTAAACACAGAACATAGCGTTTTGCCAATGTTTGCCCCATGGTGTTGGCCATGACACCTCGCAAGGTGCGTGATGAAAACCCTACATTCTCCAGACCATCTGGAGAAGGCCCAGATTTTTTGAATTAACTGAAGGCCATATGTCCTTGCATTTTCTGATGGCTGCCGTCATCGTCGTTATCTCGCGGCTGTCATCCTCGTGATCCTCGTCCTCTGTCTTTGTCCTCCCGGTCTTGGTCGTCCGTGGCGGCGGTGCCACTGGCGTGCGGCGTCATCGTCGTCGCCGTCAGTGTTGTTCATGCATTGACCGTTATCATTGTTTTTCAGATTGCCATCTGCAATTGCTATTTCCCAGCAGGTTGACATGTCCGCTGGCATTGGCATGATGGCTGGGAGCAACGGAACGGATCTGCCCAAAGGTGGGCACTTCAGTTTGCGAGAAGGTTTACCCAGGGTGTCAAAGGAGCGGTATCGTGATAAATTTTTTCGGCTTATATATACTCCGCACAGTTTACACCGAACTGCCTTCTGCCTTGGGATAGTTGGCGGATAGTTGCAAGTTTGAAAATTCAGTCCATCACTTTCCAGAATTGCTGTGTTGCTTATGCGTTTATGCTGTATAAGACACTCAAGAGTCAAACAGTCAAACCATGAATTTTTGATTTCTAAGCTGTTCGCGCATCATGCGTGTGATGTTCAGGAAATGGACGGCAGCCCGAGGATCGGAAAGGGTTGTGGGAGAGAAATTGTGGCGAGATGGCTGGTCTAGTGCCAGGATCAATCATGAACAGATGGCAACCATGCAGGTCATTGATGGAATGGACGACGATACTCTGAGCAAGGTGCGTTCTGACATAAGTATTTAATTGATGTAACAAGATGTTTTCTTCAAGCCATGGTGTCGTGAGGCCAGAAAAGCCGCGAAAACACATCTGTACGCTCTGCGAGATCATGTGGAGCAGGCGATGGAGGCCAGATTTTTTGGGTTTTGCTGCTAGTCATCATGTCTTGGCTTGGTGAGACAAGGCTTTCCAAAGGCTTGAAAGCGTTGTCTTCATGGCTGCCGAGACAGTGAAGGACACCGCAATTATGCAATTGGAGTTTGTAAGTTTGATGCTGAAGTTTGAACAGGGGAGACCTGAGCTCCAAGCAGTAAATGGGCAGCCAACAGGCAGACCGCCGTGCGCTGATAGAAGACAGAATAGCCCTATGCTTAGCGTGACTTTGGCCTGGCCTCTTGCCTGATTGCAGAGCAGCGATTGCAGTGTGTGAGGCAGCCGCTAGCGAGCGACACAAGGCAGAGGTGCCTCCTTGGGGTGTAAAGCTCGCCGTTGCTTTTGTTAGCACGTCTTTCATAAGCAGTAGTTTTGCTAGCATGGTTCTCGGACATTCTGGTCGTTTCTACATCAAATTCAGCAGATCTCATGCTGACATCAGCCCCATCATGCTGCTGGCAGGCCGAGCTCGCAAACAAACAGGACCCAGGGATACTCGGGGCGGTGTTATCAGAAGTTGCCAGAAGACAGGAACACGTATATGTGCTCCTTCCCATTCTTTGCCAGTGCAATTGAACGCATACATAATTCCTGAGTTGCCAGCTGTTTTGTACAAAGGGGTCCGCAAGAGAGCACACTGACAGGACCAGCTTCGAAGGGAGCAGGAGGCCCGTACTTCCAGAAGCCAGAAGCAAGACAATATGGTATTTAGTACGGTGTTGATATAGGAGCTTTCTGCTGGGGATCATTTGAAGGAGTTTCGCAAGGTGACCATCAAAACTATGTGAGATGTCTTTGCTAAAAGCTGGCATCACTGCTGGCAGGAACTGCGGCAAGCTCGTGAGCAGCTGGAACAAGAGCTGCCATCTTAGAAAGACCGTCACGAAGATTAAGAAAGGTGCATGCTGGTGCCCTGCAAGTCAAAGGCGCCGGCAGCTCAAACAGCAGTCGCAACCTCAGAGTCTTCATTGAAGCGGCGTTCTTGGCGGCGTGTGGTGAGCGCTGCAGGCTTCGGCAAACGCAAGCCTGTAGCTCGGAGTTGAATGGTGCACGATTTAACAAGTATGCTGCTGGAAATGATGTTTGCAGAACAGAATGAACGCAGCCTGCCGGCTGATAAGCTTGAGGCCTTATGGAGCCCCCCCACCTTTGTCCACCAAGTTACTCAACCCATTCCCCGTGCATGTGAGAGCAGCTTTGACATTGCCACATGGGTCACACCAAACAGATTTTGAAACCTACATACAATATCGCACATCTGTCCTGGCCATGGATGTTGTCAAGAGATTCTTGCCAGGCCGCTGAGCAGTTCTGCTTGGCTGTGTGTCGTAAGTGGCATGCTTTCAGCCAGGTTCTTCGAAGAAGAAAAAGAAAGATGTCCCAGAGCAGGCCTGGAAGGGCCTGGATCTTCCGCATTTTCGCCTGATTTGCTCGGTGCTGACAGGCTGTGCCGAATGGCAACAGCCAGCATCCTGGTTCCTTCCCAGGTCCAGGCGGGAGATGACTTGTGCTTCGACAGTGTGCAGCTGTTGACTGGCGGAGGCCAAGGCTTTCCTGGGCAGGGCCCGCCCGGCAAGGGCTTCCAGAAAGGCGGCCACCCAGGCTACCCCGGCATGTGTCCACCAGGTCCCATGGGCCCACCAGGCCCCATGGGGCCGCCAGGCGCCATGGGGCCGCCAGGCTCCATGTCCCCGCCAGGCGCAATACCACAAGGCTGCATGGGCTTGCAAGGGCTCCCGGCACGTCCGCCGGTGCCCGGAGGGTCTCACCCCGGCATGGCGCCAGCTGGTTTCGGTGCCCCACCTGTCCGACCACCCGGCATTGCTTATGCACCAGAACATGCCAGCTATCAAGTGCACCATCAGACAGTGTCTGTGCGTATGTCCAGCGTGGGTCCGCGACCTGTCGGACCCGACCCGAGGCCTCTTGCTACCACTTTGCAGGGCGTTGTAGTGCAGAAGGCATTTCGCTCCCTGCATGAGGCCGGCAGCTGCTGCGCCAGCTGCTGCGCCAGCTGCTGTGGCGCCTCCAGGAGCTTCTGCCCAACGGCAGGCTGGTAGCCTAATGCCGAGGTGCAACGTGAGTAAGAAGCAGCATGTAGCTTTTGCCGAGGTGCCGCCAGCGGCGGCACGAACAAGGAAGTCCATGGGACCCTTGATGCCGCCACTTCCTCCTTCCATGCTGAGACCGGACTGCCCAGTCTCGCCAGAGGTCCAATGTGTAAAATGAGCTGAGTGCTGCTAGCATGTTCTATGTATGCTGTGCTGCAGGCTGAAGATGGCCTTTGGTGTCTTGGCAGCAAAGTAGCACAGATGACTGTGCAAATCGTTTGTTGGAATGCCAAGTCTTTGTCATCAGGCCTATTCCGCAACCATGCACATCAACGTCACATGCAGACGTCCCAGCAGCTAGCGCGAGGCTGGCAGACGCATCTGAAAGCGTGACTTCAACAATGGCTGCGTGCACTCCAAGCGCGCCCAGCAGCACGAGCACTGAGACACACAAAGCCTGTATGCCCGGTGAGAAACCCACAGTTCAACAGTCTGTGGTGCCACAGCCGTCCCCTGTAGATGGACCACTGGTGCCAGAAGCAATGCCGGCACTGTTAGCTCCGCACTCAACACCACCAAGTGCAGCCCCCAGTACATCCATGCCCAAAGAGGCAGCTACTAGTTTGAGTGGCATTGGGAAGGAAGCTGCACCTCAAGCGGTCGTGCCGCAAGCTGCCACGCCAGAGCCTGCCATGCCTGCCCCGGCCGTGCTTACCCAAGGCATGACCGTGCTGCCCATGCCTGCGCCGGCCATGACGGCGCCATCCTCTTCTAGTGCAGCTGTTTCTGCAGCACCCGTGGTGACCGCTCAAGCAGAAGCGGGAACCCCAGGTATGCCAGAAATTGCTCCAGCGACCACCACAGTGACCGCCCAAGCTGGGGGTTCCCCAGTCATGCCAGCAATTGCCCCGGTGACAGTGGCTGCCGAAGCGGGCGGTTCCCCAGTCATGCCATCAATTGCTCCGGCAGTCGCCGTGGTCCAAGCGGAAGCGGGCTCCCCAGCCGTGCTAGCAGTTGCTCAAAAGCCCGGCGCACTTGCAGCTCCTGAGTCTGCATTGCCTGGTCAAGTGGCTTCTGTGCCGAGAGCCAGACCATCAGTGTCTTGGCTGCATCGTCCAGTCCCGCAGAACCGCATGCTGTGTGGTGCTCGTCTTCGAGGTGCACTTTGGGGCGGAAGCAGGCGAAGACAAGCCTCAACGAGCCCCAGCTGCGCGAAATGGAAGCCGGCCGACGGTTACTCACTTGCGCTCTGAGTTGGAACGCCTCCAGAAGGCCCCAGCATCATGGGCACCCTCGTGAGCTCTTTGGCGTGTGTCCTGCTTCAGGAGATGGAGGCACTGCGGATGCAGCCAACCGCTGCTTCAAGTGATGCCACCACGGAGCGAGAGGAGGAGCTCCGGCTGCTGCGCGAACAGTTGCCTGGCGGATAGACTTGAGCGATTGGCACGATTGCTCATAGCCATAAGCCTATTTGCTTGTATTGAGTGCTGAAGGGTCCAAGTGCGTTTTGAGTCAAGGTTGGAGGAGACTGAGCGCGAGAACCAGGCTGATTGGCTACGTCAATGTGTAGACTGGTAGACATCGGAGCCCTGAAAAGCGCAGTTGTTTTCGCCAAGGAGCTGCGTGCAAAGCAGGCCGAAGAGCCGGGTTGTGGCCTCAGCTCTCAGTGCTACCTCGAGCTTTGAGCCACCAAGCCTGCGCGCCTCTGCACGTTCCAGGCTTGGCTCCCAGAAGAAGACGTGGCCGGAAGAGTGTCAAGAAGACAATGGATCTGACAGCGCACCGCAAAGAAAGCTGGCAGGAGTGGGGTCTCGGAGTTATTGTAATCTTCAGTGCGTTGGTGCGCCTTCCTACGGCAGTAGGACTTGCCAGATGACGAGCGTGAGCCTTCTGGAGCGGTGTCCTCAAAGAACTTGATCGCGAGCGAGAACATGATCTCAACGTTCATGAGCTTCTGTTTGCATATGCTTGCTTGATTGAGGAAAGTGACGTGGACGATGATGGGGACTTGGAGGAGCTGCTGGATTTATCCGACTCTTTGCCGATAAGTATTCTTGCAAAAGCCTTGCCAGCTAATATGTCCACGTCATGCTCTGTATGTGCTCCTGCATGCTCAGGCTCACCGCGATCCGTAGCTGCCATGAAAAAAAAGAAACACGACACTGCTCTGACGTACTTGCTTTGGATGTCATGTTCCCACAAAGATGGTGCATTTGCAGTCATGGGCAGCCATGAGTTCGCCGTCTTCTTTACACTTTCGGGGTTTTGGTTCAGAAGCCAGTGCATGAGCTCAAGGTGCATACTCCAGCCGAAAGTCAGACCATGACACCGCCAAAGGCCTGTCACCTGCAGCCCTTCTTTCCTAGGTTTTTCCCAGGTCATGTATCTATATTCTATAGGATTGTGTGCTCCTTTATTAATGTGGTACATCTTTCATGTCTTTCCATATTTGATCAGGTGCGACATAGGATCTTGATCAGCAGGCTGGTTGCTACGTACGATTCAGGGATGTGTAGCCCCACAGGCGCCCGTGGTCAGCGAAGATCAGGCTGTGATGCCGAGCAAGGCGGCTGGAAGAGATGGCTCGGATACCGGTCTTCAGGGATGTAGCATTTTAGCATCTGAAGGGGACACCACAACGATTGAGAAGCCACCCGAAAAGCTTTTCTTACCCTGGAACATTCATCGAGGAAGTTCCCCAACAAAGATGCCAATGCTTGCTTTTCAACACAACCCTATGTCACACCTATATGGTTCTTATATAACCCCATATTACGCCTATATAGTCCCTAGATGGTCCCTATATAAGCTTCTGCATGAGCAGGTGTCACCTGCCAGCATGGCAGGGTCTTGGAGCCCCGCGCAGGCAGCGCTGTACTTTGGGGTGGGGATCCAGGGTTCAAGGTTTTGAAATCAGGGCAGCGGATAGACCGGGGGTATGAGGTTTTGCAATCGTTTTGCTTGACAACTACGACAGCGTGTTTTCCAGCTCCAAACCATTACTGCAAACATGCAAATTACTATGGGTATCAAATTTTAATGCGGGACCAGTATTGACACCATCAGCAGCATCACCATCGTCACACTTACAATCTGACATTGTCCATGTCGGAGCTTTCGAAGCCAGAGGGTTCCAACAGGGGAAAGGCAACTGTTGGATACTCCCCATGTTGGGGTAGTTGCTTGCCTTGGCTAGGTAGGGCCGAACCCAAGTTATCACCAACTAGTATCCTATGGATTCCTACAATGCTTACCATGGTACATAACAACACTGTGCTGTAATATGGGGCTTCCAATAACAGGGGACCCCAATGTAGACCCTTAATCCTTATTCCGGGAATCCCCAGAAAAGTAGCCCTAATTTTCTGGATAACCTCCACGTGCCAGTGTCCTTTCCCCAAGAAACTGCAGGTGCTGGCAGCTTCGGGCCGAGTTTGGGGCCTAGAAGAGGGTACTTTTTGGTGTCAGGGTTTAGGAAGTTTAGGGTTTCCATAATAATTTCAGGGCTGTGTAATTGGATTCCTTTTGACCTGAGATGTCCCTTGTTGTTTTGCTTGATACACGTTCATATACCGTGAGGTCTCAAAGTCCGCCCACGTGGAAAAAAGGGCATCAAGAAAGCTGTATGTAATGACACTTAGTAGTATGCTGCTGTCAGTACTATAAGCGTATTCTGAGCAGCACGTGAGCGCGCAGAGGTCATCGTGTTCGGTGGGTTCGATGGAACTGCAGACCACCGGAGCACTGAAGCCAGAGCCTGATCGCTTCAGATGAGCAGATCTCCAACCTCAGCAAGATTTGAGATGTTCTGTTCCTTCTACCAGATGCTGCATGCCATGTGAAGCACAAGTGCAGATGGGTTAGCCACCAAGACATGTAGATTCTTGTGATGATGAGATCTTGGACACGGCCAGCATGACCTTCTCCATGGGTCCTACGATGGGTACTGGCCTGAGCTGCTCGTGTGGGCTGCAAAGCCTGTGTTGTTTGTGGCGGCAAAGCACAATTCAAGGTGAGCTGTGACGCAAAGTTTCAAGGTGGTGCATCAAGCTTTAAGCGTGAAGCTCTGGTGTGCTAAGGCGTCGGCCGCAGCGGCTGCGCTGTTGCCTCCTTGGACGAAAGAAGAGTCCTGGTGGCCGGTGGTTTCGATGGCTCTAGGACTGGTGGGTGGTCATCCCGCTCCAGATTGCATGTCAGCATTGGTGTTGCCCTTTGCTAGGAGTCTCGATACCACAGAGCTGGTGGACCCAGTTACACTGAAGGCCTTCCTGCTCTAGGCGACTGTAGTGGAGAACTGCTGCGAAACCTGTTTTGCCGGTGAGGTCACTGCTGGCCCGAGAATGGGCACCAGGCCACGCAGATGCCTGGTCAGTCGCAATGACTGCGTGTTGGGCCGCTTCCCAGGCGTAATGCTTGCGCAGCGGTGCGACTGGATGCGAAGAGTCTGCTAGCTGCTTGATGGCAGCAAAGGAGCTGTAAGTATCCTGGCTTCACATTCAGAAAGCCCTGCACAAGTTGTCCAGGTAATCGGTGGTTCAGATGATGCCAGCGAGCTGGACTCCACGGAGGACGATTCCTTAGATTGCGATGCTGGCAAAAGGACACAGCGACGATTCCTCTGAAATTGACTTTTCTTGTCCATCATCAGGTACTTGATTTGGAGAAGATGACCTTCTCCAGTGGTCCACGGATGGGAACCCGTTGCCACCTCAGGTCTTTGAGAGTCATCTCTTCAATGCTCCACGAGTGATTCTGAGCTGCTATTCATCCCGAAGCATCATTCTAAGGGTGTACCATCGGCTCTCTCAGAGTGTGCCAGGAAGATTTCCGTTAATCGGCAAGAGTCAGTTCAAGCAGCAGCACCTTTCATTTCTGTCGTGGCTTCAAAGCGCTCTCAAAAATCGGCTTTTCCAGTCTCTGCCAAGAAGATTTCCTTGTGCCAATCCTCATGTCCACTACAGGCAAAGAATATTCCACACCACGTCGCATATCGTTGCACTTTGGCCGTTGCGTCTTAATCCAGACTCTCGCACCCTTTTGAACCCTTTTGAGTTTCGCGGTATCAGGTTTGCAGACTTTTAGCTCTGAGTTTTTTAGCTAGCGCTCCCCTACACACAGCACAGTTTTGCATTTCTTTTGTCATGTAACGTACGGTTGTTTACCCTTTTGGGCTGAGATTGGCCATGCTTGATTTCACGGCTTGCTACCCTGTGTGCTCCCAGAATTGGATTTCTTGTGGACGGTGGCATAGGTTGAGGTTTGCTCTCCTGTAATGCTTTCAGGTTTTGTTCCCACGAGAGGCTAAGATTCTAACTGCAGTCTGAAATTTCACATGCTGGATCCATTCAGCACCTTCCTTGAAATATATCCGCAAATCAGAAGCATGACAGCAGTCTCTGTGGATTTGTTGTGCAAAATGCTGCTTTGGCAAACAGTCCGTCTCTTTCCCCAAGTCAGGCGTCCGCTGACTTCCTTGCAATCCATAGGTCGAAATGCCTGCTGACTTCCTTGCAATCCATAGGTCGAAATGCCTGCGCAGCATCATTGATTGACAGCCAGCGCTTGCTGGTCATCGGCGGTTCAGACGGTGGCAGTGACCTGGCCTGCGTCCCAGATTCTTCCTCGGCAATCGGAGATGTCCAAGCTGTCAGGTTTCGAAACTTGCAATCATTGCTATGCCGCAGTTGCTCCCATTGCATGTTGTTGCTGCTATTGTCAGCTACTCCGTGTGATTCTCTTAATCCCAGCGCTGCAGCCTTTCTTGTTGTTGCTACTGTTGAGGCGGCTGCTACTTCCACTTTGACATCTACTGTTTCTGCTTAGTGAAACCCAACTATCCCAACATCCTTAACATTTGTTTAGATTTACTTCCTATAGTTGGGCCAGACCAGACTACGTGCTGAAATTAGGGTCCATGCATGCATGAGGTGATAGAGCCTTCAGAACTCTCAGCACGGGACAGTAAGACCGTGCACGTTTGACGAGGATAGCACCGAACTGCTCGATCTGGGTTCCATGACATTCTCTGCTGGGCGCGGTCCCCGGGACGTTTGCACGGACAGCATTAACAGTCCTAATCGAGAAATGCTCGAGGTGGTAAAGCACCAAAAGTACACTCAGATGTGACTTACACAGAGACAGTCATGCGCATTCAGGCTTGTGGTTGCACCAGACAAACCTTGTTTCCAACCCCTCCCTTCTAGGCCTTTCTAGATGCCTTTGCATGGGATGGTGATTGGGCCAGACTACTGCGCCACGTTGGGAGTGCTAAGCTGTCCGTGTGCCAAGATGTGCCAAGGCCCCGGATGAGCACTCGCAGAAACTTTTGCGCAACAGCGCTTCTACAACCGGGACCGAGTGCTGAACCAAGTTTGTTAAAGGGCGAAGAAGGTATTCTCCATCTCATGATCGGCTCAGCTAAGAGGAAGGACATTAAGCGTGGCGTAACATGTTTGTCCCATGCGTGAGCTTGAGCATCCCTATGCAGGGCTTGCATTCCATCTAATTGTAGGTGGTTTAACTATAGAAGATCTGAGGTGTAGCTCCCAGAGGCTTGCTGCTGGTCCTGGGCGGTTCTGATGGCTCCAGCAGTTTGGACAGCACCGAGGCAGGAATCTTCTAGGACTGGATTTCGCATGCTTCGGTCTTGCTTCTACAGATGTTCCCGTTGTAGGGCACGTCCGACATCGTCCGACGGTCTTTGTAACAAACTGTATTGACAGGAAAGCATTGTGCCCATTTGCAAGCATGATCTCCGGGCATGAAAAGCGAGAGAAGTTCACCTTGGACAGGTGCTGGATGTTTCGAAGATGACGTTCCAGCTGGTTTCTGAGTGTGCTACGGCAAGAGTAGCAGGAGTTGTCGCAGTGGGGCCCATGGCAATTTCGCTCAGGCCGGGCCCTAACATGGGCACCTGGCGAAGCGGTTGTGCAGCCTATGGCTCAGAGAGTTCTTTTAAGGTGGTATGGATGTAATGGGATGTAGGGAGAACGTGGGGCAGAGAGGCCGCCACGCTGAGCTCTGACCAGCTGCTGGTTGTTGGTGGCTTTGATGGCTCCAACCACCTGGACAGCACGGAGGTGTTGGACGTCCTCACCTCAGGGCAAAACATTAATTTGTTGTCGTGACCATGCTTGACCATGCGGCATGTAAGATGCGAGGTGAAGCACATGTCTTTCACGTTGGGGCCACGCCTGAGCACCTGGCGGAGCGGTTGCGTGGCGGTCTTAGTCTTTGTATGCAGAGTGATGGCCGCTTTGTGCCACAGCATCCTTCCGAGGCGTCAGCTCCCTGCTGATTGGTCGTAGTCCGGGACAGTGCAGGATCTACAGGTGCCAGAGCCATACACAAGTTAGCAATACGCTTGGCAAGCTGAACGTTCTGCACTGTCCATAGGCTTTTTCATGGGCTTGGATGAGGAAACCTAATTTAGTGGATGCTCCGATGACAGGGGAGGTAGTGATGCTGCAATCCACCCAACACCGCACTCGCACGCGCCACAGCCTCCCCTGCCTCACGCACGACTAATGCTCGCAGAGGGGCTGGCAAGCTGTCGGTCGAGAAATAGTCCGTGCTTCAGGTGCAGTGATCTGGCCGGAAGCCTTCAAGGGCTTGCAAGCGGTCTGATAATTATCACGTCCTTATTGATGTTTGGCAAAAGTTTTGACAAGATTTGGATGTGAAAAAGCAACAATCCAGGCGACGCGCACAAAGTGCGTCTTCGCATCGTTGATGTTTCTTAGCATGAATCTTGGGGTAAGCTAGCTGGGGGTCAGCAGGCATTAAGGGAATATCATATAGGGGTTATGTAGGGATCATTTCCCCTGCTTCCCAGAAAGTAAGCGAACGTGCTTCCGCCGCTTGGGGCTTCAAGCTCTTGCTTCTGGCCGACTCTCGGCTATGCCTCGGGGCCTGGGCCGCTACCTCGGGCTTTGCTGAAGCAATCCTACATACGATAGTAGTAGTGTCGCAGTCCTCTTCCAGTATACCCCTAAAGCCTAAGCCCTCAAGACCCCTGTGCCAGGGAGGGCAAACGTCCAAAGTCCGTGGGGTTGAAGAAAAAAATCCTAAACCCCCGGACCCTACACCCTAAACCCTGAACCTTCAACCTAAATCCTCAACCCTAGACCCCAAACCCTAGACTTAGCATTCCTGCAGAGGAAAAGGTCCGATAACAAGAAACACCAAACTCTAGTTGCTGGGCTAAGGCCGGCACCTGGCCTGGCCCCGCGGCATGCAGGCCGTTTTTTGAGCCTGCATCCATGTGGAGATTTCCCCAAATCAGGATTACCCCTTTAACCCGCAATAAGGGCAGTTGTAGTATTTGGGGGCTCATATTGGGGTACCCTAGTTTGGCATGTTGTTCTACTTTTCCATGTTGTTTCATGTTGTTCCGCTAGAAAGTTATTACTATTATTATTACTATTTACTTGTAACATGAGTATAAAGTATATTTATCATTATTACCACCTATTTTCTCTGTTATTGTGAGCATTTCTATTTTTTATTATTACCTTGACTATCATTAGTTGTTCCGTTCTGCTTCTCCCGCTTGTGTCGCCAAGAGGTGCGGATACGGGCTTGCGCCCTTGCACTTCTACTAGTGCAAGTGGATGCCTGCACCTCACAATGGGTGAAGGCACGAGATTTGTTCATTGCCTCTCCAGCGTACATTCTGAGGCCGTGCCCTCCCAGTTGACCTTTGGCAGCAGTCCTTTCTCCAACATAAAATGTGTCAGGAGCTGAGTGCCAACAGCGAGTTCCACTGTCTGGTAGCTTCTTGACAGTTTGTTGGTGCTCAGGTTGAGCAGCCCGTGGGGCAGCACTGCCCCAAAGAGGTCACACAGGCCAGACACTGCCAGCCATCAGCTCTTGGAGATCGCCACTGTATGATCTGCCAGGAAGATGATTTAGGGAAGCAAATCAAGCGTCTTCCTGAGCTGTACATGGCAGTGCAATGGGCACGAGGGACCAGTTTCTGCTGAAGCCTGGCAAGTGAAGGTTCAAGCTTTTCCACGATGACGATGGCATGCTCTGCAGCACCACCCTAGATCCTTGGACATTCCATTTGGCCTGAAACTCAGATCATCACTTTGATGGGCACGTGGCAACAGCATGGCAACCACTTGACCAAAAGCTTGTCTGCCTGCAGCCGCAATTGAGCAGCTTGAGCCAGCCAGCAACAACATGTTTACTCCAGTATTTGGCCAGCAATCAATTTTCTCACGCCACGCCACCTGCACCACTACTCTAGAAGGCTTAGAGTCCAGACTCCAGATGGACAGACACCGGAAATAAAGCGATCCCATGCAGTGAAGGTACTTGTGAAAGATACCGCCCAAAGCTGGCATGAAGAGAGTGCGGTTCAGTGTGGTGTCCTTTGCGCCACCGGGCAGCTCTCTTGCCGTGATAGGGAGCTGCGCATCGCTTGGCAAATGGAGCTTGGACAAGGCGGTGGTACTGCAACCACGGTTGGCCAATGCGCGTCTTCAGTCTGAGCCTGACTTTCACTGGGTGGATGTCGACATGTCCCTTGATCCATCTGAGTAAGCCGCTTTCAATTTTGTTGAGTTCAAGGCAGCACAAAATTTATCTAGACTTGAAGTGTGGTGCTGTTCGAGCCCACTTTTTTGATAAGATGTTGCCGCCTTAAAACCCTTATGTCTTGATTGTCTCCCAAATGCTATTCTAGTTTTCAGGCCCTGCAGCCCGTAAACCCCCACGAGCCCTACAAACCCCATACACATATATCGTAGAAATCCTACAGACTAAACCCCAAACCATAAACCCGGGGTTTTTGCGGCCGACGCTGGAGTGTCTTTCCGTCTCATGCAGGCGTTAAAGAGCCGTTGCAACAAAAAAAAACCTGACCTCTAAATCCCTTCACCCCAAACCCTAAATCCTAAATCCCTAAACCCTAAACCACTACACCCTAAAGCCCAGTCCAGGCCTGAGGCGGGCAACGAGCGCATCGAGTACAAGTTCGTTGAGCGCGGTCACGGTGTGAAGCTGGGTTGCTGTTCAGGAACGTAAATGAAGTTACCATAATATGGTCACCTAAGGTATACGGGGAATATAGGGTAGAAAGGGTTACCACATTTGGGTATATAGTAAAGCAGGGTTTCCTTATTATGATAACCTAGTCTAAGTACCTGAACAGCAACCCAGGAAGTGGGAGGACTTGGGCGGCCAGCAGAACCGTATTCTGGAGCTGGAAGGTGGCAGGAGTGTATAGTCCCCCTTAAGTAGATAGAATATGGCTTTGGGTATTTTATAACAAGATCCCCATATACCATATATTCTATCTACTTAAGGGGGACTATATACTGTAGAGCTTGGTGAATGTTAAAAAATCGTCCAGTATCAAATAGATAATCAGCTGGAAACTGTGGTTTTACAGAGCTTTTATGGGTTTTTGAGGGTTTTTGAGGAGCTTAAAAGCAGTTACCATCATTTGGATGTATTTTAAATATCATGGTTCCCTGATTATGCTAACTTAGCTTTGGTTCCTTAACAGCAATCCACTGTTGGTTTGTTGGGCTGCGTGCCCAGTTCGTAGTTGAAGTGAGTTTTCGAGGGTCATGGCGGTCCCTGCTTTGCTTTGCAAGCTGACCCCTTCAATGTGATTTCTCTGCCCTAGATCCTAAACTCTAAAATGTAGTTTCCCTTTTCTTTTCCATTATCTTATTTCATCCAAAAATGATCATCGAGTGTTCAAAATTTCTGGCGGCTCTACGAGGTCAGGGAGAGGATGGGCAGACTGTTTTGCTGCCCGTGGTGCGCTTCGCTGAACCTGGTGGTGGAGAAAGCGATCACACGGCTCGCTTCTATCAGGGTGTCAAGGCGTATGGCTCAGTGATACTGTGAAGACTTGCAGAACCCCATCGCAGAAGACCCAAACCCAACGCACGAACCTTAAAGGGAATGAGATTGTTTGATCGACAGGAGCGCGGCGAAATCTCCATTCGAAAGGTCCTGGGTCAGCTGTACGTTGGCTCCTGCCCCAGGCAGCGATCGCACATCGACCAGTTGCACTCACTTGGCGTGACTGTCGTAGTGAATTTTCAGACCGAAGAGGATTGCAAACGGAACTGTGTGGCTGGCATAGGCATGGAGGAAGACCCTTTGGCGGTCAGCCGTATTTATGACAGCAGAGGCATGCAGTACATTTGGATGCCAACGTTTGACATGTCCACTGACGGCCGTGCGCAAATGCTGCCGCAGGCGTCGTTTTTGTTTGGCCAGCTGATCCGCCGCGGTCATACGGTTTACAGCCACTGCAATGCAGGGGTAGGCAGAAGCGTTGCTGCGGCGTGCGGGTATTTGACCTTCTTCCTGGGCCTCACACAGCGGCAGATGCAACATGTGATGGCAAGTTCTCGTCCAGTTGCGTACTTCGACTTCGAGGCGATGGAACGAGCTCGGCCGCGTTTCCATGCCATGTTCGGCGGTGACGAGCTGCTGGACACCGATGGCAAATGCAAGGACATGCTGTTCTGGTTTCCATGTTATTGTAACCTATGCACTCAAAGGTCAAGATCTGAACTTGAATACCCAGATGTGCAAACTACTAGTAGAGCCTTATGCACTGCTGTTCTCAGGAGGAAGCGCTCACACTCTTGTGATGGGTATTGCTGCCCTGCAACACACGCATCAGCTTCATGCTGTATTGTTTAGCCTTAGCACTGGGCCTCGCATGCTTGTAGAAAAAACTTGATGTGCCCAGCGCAGTGGTGTGTTTGTGGCCCACAGCAAAGTTATCATCAGCTCAGTTGTTCTTCAGTTGGCTATCAGGTCATCGATTGTGGACACAGTGCGGGTGGCTCCTCCACACATGGTGCGGAGTTCCACTCCTTTCATTCAGAGTTCCACTCAGAGGCCCCGGCGGCCCCAGCCCTGACCATCCAGTCTTCGTGTGAGCGAGCCTACTCTGCAGGGTGGATCCTCCTCTTCCAGCTTCAGTAGTTCGGTGCATGTGGGACAGCTCGAGGCTGCTGCAGAGATTGGGTGTGCGGTTTTGGCTAAGGCAAATCAAGGGCCAAAATGCCTTAGATGCCCGCACTAGTCACTAGGGTACCGGTAATTCCTGTAGCTGCGGAGAACTTCTGTTGGCAGGGAGCTTCCGTCTCAGATTCGGGAGCACATGCTGGCTTGCCAGAATCAAAGGACAGGGAAACACGCACATGGCATGCGTGGAGACAGGTAGCGATGATAATGAGGTAATTTAGCTTGTGAAAGAGCAATTTCCCAAACAGAAGACTACCAGTCATGCCACTTTTGCTAAGTATTTGGCATATGCGGCTACTGTATCAAAGCTGCAGTGCCAAGCACTAAGCACCCTGCTTACAGAAGAAGCTCTGCACCACTGCAGCACCTTGAGTCCAAAAATCCGTGGAATGACAGTACTTACCCCAAGTGCTTTGAGATTTCCATGCACACCTTCCCAGGAGGAGGTAGGCGGTGCGACGCAGTTGGTCATCGGCAGCAGCCATGCTGCAAACTTCAAGTGCGTGTGGCCCTTGAGTGGAACGAAATTGAGGCTGCCCACAAGGGGGTTCATGCAGTGCTTCTTGTCACATGATGCCCCGGCCAAGGTCAAGGCTCCAACACCCCTGAAGTGTCCTCCAACAGCCACACAGGCAGCGCAGCCCAAAAAATCTTGGGCCACCAGGGACAATCATACAGTATGTCAGGGTCAAAGAGTACATCGTGAATCGTTAGAGACGCTGACGACCTCTTTCTGTTCCCAGCCGTGTTCGCAGGAGCTCTGTTTTGTGACTTGTCCAGGCACACAAGTACAGCGATCATCTTGACCAGCGCGTGCCCCAGCGGCTGGGGTGAGGCGGTGGCAATGCTCCCAGTGAGGGATCCGAATACGACTCCTGACAGTCGGTCTTGCGCTCTCAAAGACCAGCAGCCTGCACGACAAGCCTCAAGGATTTGAGAAAGATAGCTGTAAATTGTGTAAGAGCACAAGCGAATTGAAACACCAGGGCAAGCCCGAAGAACCAGGGGTCCCAGGAACCACAACAAAGCCTCCGTGATGGCTTCTCCTCTGCTGACATTTGAGATACAAATTTGTGTCACTTCGTGTCAATTGGGAAGGGCAATTTGAAGCTGTGAGCACTTCACCAACAACGGTGGCAACAGATCCGCAGCCGTTTAGCATGCAGGGGTCCGTGGCTCGTTCGTACTGCTTGCCAAGGTGTGAGTAGCTTTGCTATCCAGAATTTTGTTGGTAAGCATGGAAGGGCAAAATCAACGCACAAAAAGACATGGTGAGACACATCATCAGGCAGCATCTCTCAAAGAAACAGTCGTCCAAGCAATTATGGGACTGGCAAATCTCAAGCACTAAGGCTCTCCCACGCTCACCCAGCGGCATCTACTGTCATGTTAGACCCGAATCACCCCTGTTTGAAGGATCCCTGATGTAAGGTTCCACATCTATACGAACTCACATGGTGAAGTTTGTGCGGAAAGAATCGACCATCGAGACCCTTGGGGGAGCAACCTGGCAGGGATCTCGGACAACTGCAACGCTGCTGACGTGATTGCAAGCATGTGCCTGGTAAGGTCTTATCGTGTAACAAGGCGGGCAAGAAAGAGAGACACTTGAAAACGTTTTACGATGAAGCTGCGAATTTGTCCGCCAGGCGGGTATGACCCATGCGAAGGACATGGTGATGCCTAAGTTTCAGGACAGATCTTGTTGACGCAAATGCAGTTGTCGATTGTGAAGTCATCGATAGCAGGTGCAAAGTCACGAAGGCCAACATAGCTAGTGCTTCTTCTTTCCCTTTCTCTAGTTCATATAGCAGTGGTGTGAGGGGAACCATGCCCTTGCCAACTTGCACCCTCTTTCCAGCTGCATTCCCTTCCCCCCTCTGTTCTCTGCCTGCACCATTTGTTCACGGCCCTCTTTCACGTGTTTTATCGGATGTAGCCATGAGAAGCCAAGATGTTTTTTTGATTCGAGGCTGCAACAAAAAACTACTAGCAAAGATCTGCGATTTCGAGGAAACAATTGTCAGAGATGTCAGAGCTGCACTTTCGTGGCGAAAGCGTGCTAGCACTTCTTTTGCACTGCCTCATGCAGTGGTCATCTGAAAGCCATGAGTTTGGTGTTGCGCATTGCCAACATCCGCGGATGACAGCTGTGCAGTTATTCCCATCTGCATAAGTACGTAGCACTGTTTTCTAGACTTTGAGATCTAGGCATTGATCCAACATGCCAAGCAGATACTGTTGGAGTTGAGCGCGGCTCGTACCGTTTAACAGTGTTTATCATTGGTCAGTGTGACTTGGGATTGCCGCCCAGCATAATAACACCAAGATGCACAATTGCATCCCTTACAGGAGTACCTACTCCTTATAGCAGGTCAGAATTTGGTAGCATGTGGTCTGCCAATTCCTGAACTCCGAGCTCCTAATCTTTATCCCGCCGGTCTCCGCACCAAGCCTTAGGACAAAATTTAGAGTCCCTGTGGCTCAATTCCTGTTTTTGCAAGGCTGCTTTTACTCCCTGCCTTAGAGCTCCTGTCCTTACCTGAACTTGAGACCCAGCTAGGGCTCTGCAGAGCTCCTGTTAGCTTGTCAATGGCTCGTTGTTCCTCTGATATTTGCTTGCCCTGTGCTGGCCATGTTGAGACGGCAAAGCAGCAACTTAATTCGCCACCTTGTTTTCGATGGCCCATGGGTGCGCGTTGAACTCAAGACTGCCGGACATCATGGACTGGTAATTGGGTCAAAATCGGCTGAGATCATGACAGCAGTCTGTGATGACGTTGCCGCTACGGCCGGTGGTTAGCTTGGAAGGTGCAGTCCGTTGTTGGGATCCATGCGGTAACCCCTAATATTCTTGAGGTTTGCAGAATTTGTAAGGGACCCTTCATCACCTGTGTCGCAAACTTATCAAGCCAGGATTCAGGCCTCTTCTCGGGCATGGTGGCGCTTCCGATCGGCTCAAGTCTGCACTCCAGCAGGAAGTGCGTCGGAAGCTGAGTTGTTGGGTTTCCATGTAATTTTGAAGAAGTTCTTTGAGCATCATACCTCAGAGTTCTTGCATGGAGGACAGGCCTGTGATATCATTGCCGTGCTGTAAGGTGCGCGATCCGGGTCATCTCACCTGCGACAACGAAGCCTCAGTGAGAGGTCGAACGGACAAGCACCCAGACAAGTCCAAGACTTATTTTGGAATACAGCTAGAGAAGCAAATTTTCCCGTGCATTGCTCCGACCTGATGAGGTTTGACATCCAGCACGAGAACGGCAAGATCTGTGCCACGCGCGTGGATTACGACAAGCCGTGGGGTCTGGATTTGGTGCGAAGCTTATCCCACAGCGAATGGCGGCTGCTCAGGGAAGTTTTCCCAAAGTGCTGCATGAGAGCTGTTCTCCAGTCTCAACTGTATGTGCGGTCATATTGGGTCGCTCCCAATGTTAGCGAAGCCGTGTTGTTTCTTTTTGTTTTTGATCGGTCGGTCGGTCTGTCTGTCTCGGTTGAGCCTCTCAACGCCCTGCTTGTTTCAACAAACCAGGTGTGGAACATCCTGACAAAGTTTGGCAAGAAGCTACATGTTCTCATGCTCCTCTCCATTTGTACACGGCAAACACTAGCTCGCGTGAGCGACATGGAGCCTAACACGGTGGCGGCCGGGCTCAAAATGCTATCATGTCAAAACTGTGCAATAAGCTGCATACTAGAATTCTTGATCATGGTTTGCAGATGAGGCGATGCAACTCCCGCGCTATTTCTCCAACGGCAAACAAATGCTTTCGATCTCAACCTACAAGCCATTCTTCGCAACGTCAAGCATATTTATATGTACGGCTTCAAGGTCTAACAAGCCTTAGAAGCTGGCGACCGACGTCCAGGCTTCTCGGGAGTCTTGACAAATTGTCTTCGCTGTCTGTAAGATGCACGTGCGGTGGCTACACCCTCCAGCGACATAACTAAGAGGCAAACATTTCAACAACAGCAAAGAACAGGTTTGCAAGCCTTGCGAGCTGGAATCCGTCTTGTGTCCTGTCCTGCTATTTGTCCTTCCTCCCGAATCTGTGCTGTGTGGTGTCTTGCGATTTCATTTCGCAGATGGCTGGGTATCGGGTGGCTGGGTTGAGGCCCTGAGGGCGGCGAAAGCCAGAGCATAGTAAACTACAAATTTGCTTCGGTGCGCTCGTAGACTTGGGACCTCTGCGACGTGCTGCCAAGGGTAAGACACCAACTACCGCCCACAATGCTATTGCTTCAGTGAGATCTGTCTAGAACCAGGTTCTGTATCTAGGGAGCCAGCATCACGAGCACCGTGGGGTCACGGTGGAGTTTTGTTTCTTAATGAGTGGGCCTCTCGGGTTATGACCTTGTGGCCAGGACAAGGCAAGGTTTAGTTCTCAGAAGCATGTTTGCTCCGCATGGTTTCGATGGTTTTGGCATGCCCCCCCCAACAGCTGCCCGGGTTTGCTTGGTGTTGGGGCTGGATAAGACCTGCCAGCCAAAACCCGCCCCCGCCCAGCCCCACAGTTTTTTTCCGCAATGGAAGATGGGCAACAAGGTACAGATGCTGGCAGAGAGCGGAGAGCAGAGAGTGGAGAGCTCCAGCATGAAGCAGATCTCAGATGTAGGGTTGCAACCCGAGGTCCTGCACTGTTCCCTCAAGGACTTGAGCCATGTTGGGGTGTTTCCAAAGAAAGGCGTCTTTCTCGCGATAGTGGTTGTAAGGATGCTTGTATATTGTGGATTATCCCTGGGGTGCTAAGGGTGCCCACTTTGAAGAGACTAAATGAGAACCGTGTTACGTATTCCCTGCAGCAGCCCAAATTTCAGTGGCTAAAGTATGAAAGTGTCAGTACTAAGTTGAACGATGGACATGCTTGCTATTAGGCATATGAAGGTGCGGCGGGCTTTTAATACTCGTACTAAGGGAGAGATTAATTTCATTCTAAGCGAGGAGATCTGCAGGAATCATGGCAGGCTTTTTGTACGACATGTTAAGTTGAGAAGTAACAGTGTGGGCTAACATTTGTAGAGTCCTCAAGGCAGCAAGCCAAGAAAATCTCAACCCCGAACCTGAGCCAAGTTTTGTACGACATTCGGGGCGGTCCCCCAAGGTTAGAGTCTTTGACGCCCAAACAGCTTCCATCATGAATGAGGAGCCCGAAGAGTGCCGCAATTTCAAGACTCCCCCGCCTGGGCAGTAAGTGTTGCAAATTGTGATGCTATAGTCCCAGAAAAGTACCTTGCAATTCTCCTGACCACTACACAACGCTACCCGGCTGGGGAGGAACATGATCAGTTGCAGTTCTGGATACTCGAGTTTCCACTTATTCTAACTGCCCCATGATGAGGTGCTGTGTGGAACATGTAAGGACCATGTAGGGATATCTGCCTAAGTTATAGGCGGTATTACCAAAGCATGCAGGATTAAATGGACAATCCGACAGAAAACCAAATGGAAACTTGGGTTACACATAGAACGCATAGAAATCAATCCCTCCCCCTAACAATTCTTATTCCTTGACCTGTACAAGGGCCTTATCTAGGTAGTATTTATTGTCACGGGGGTGGGAGCTTTGTTAAGGGAGAGGATTATGGGATCTCGAAGCGTGCCCATTATCTCTCAGGATTGTATCCCGCGTGTTTCTTTCGGTTCCTGAGGGCAAGTGTCCTTTTACGGTGCGAGTTTATGTGTGCAGAGAGCCTCCTTCCGTAGCAACAAGTAGCAGTGATATTGAAGATAATTTAGTTTTCGCAAGAACACTTTCCACAAACGGAAGGATTCAGTCTTAGATTGCCAGTCATGCCACTGTTGTTGGCACGAAGCACCCTGCTAACAGGAGAAGCTTTGCACCACCTTGAGTCCCAAGATCCTTGGAACTACGGTACTCTGGGTACCTGAAGTGCTTCGAGATTTGCACGTTCATTTTTGCAGGAGGAGTCAGGCGGTGCGACGCAGTTGGTCATCGGCAGCAGCCATGCTGCAAACTTCAAGTGCGTGTGGCCCTTGAGTGGAACGAAATTGAGATTTCCAGCAAGGAGTTCATGTAGTTCTTCTTGTCAAATGATGCCCGGGCTAAGGTCAAGACTCCAACACCGCTGAAATGTCCTCCAACAGCCACGCAGGCAGCGCCAACAATTTTCATTTATGTCAGGGTTACAGGGCATATGATCAATCACTAAAGACACTGGCGACCTTTGTCTGGGCCCATCCGCATTCGCAGGAGGTATGTGTGGTGACCTGTCCAGGCGCACAAGTACAGCGATCACCTCGACCAGCACGTGCCCCAGAAGAGTTGGCTGAGTTGAGACGATGGCCATGCTCCCAAGGAGGGATCAGAATAAGACTCCTGATAGAAGCTATCCAACTCTCAAAGACCGTCAATCCACACGTGAAGCACGCACGACGCGCTCAAAAGTTGTTGAACATGCCGTAATGGTGTAGGGCCAAACTCAATTAGACAGAGGGGCAAGCCGGAAGAGCCAATCGGAAGGCCTGCACGGAAGCATCGCTTCTCCTCCGCTGAGATTTGGGATGGCACTCTTGCAGACACTGGAGAAGATGAAATCTTTGTGAACCTCGAACTACAATTTCTGGCAGTGAGTGAGTGCTTCGCCAACAGCGGTGGGGAAAGATCCTCAACGAGCCGTTGCATGAACAACGCGCGCCGCTCTCGTAAATGCAGGTATGGCGAGTTTTAGGATGGAGGTCAAAGCAGGGTCGCTAGACCTTGAGGCATCCAAGTTGAGGAGGATCCTTGATATCCCTGATGCAAGGTTCCACATTTACACGAACTCGCATGGTGAAGTTTGTGCAGAAAGAACAGACCATCGAGACCCTTGGGGGAGCAACCTGGCAGGGATCTCGGACAAGTGTAAAGCTTCTAACGTGATTAAAATGCGTGCACCTGTCGAGGTCTTATCATGTAGCAAGGCGGGAACGAAAGTGAGACGCTTGAAAACAGGGTGCCATGAATCTGCAAACTTGCCCACCAGGCGGATATGATCCATGCCGAGGACATGGCGATGCCTAAGTTTCAGGACAGATCTTGTTGACGTTGATCTTGCAGTTGTCACTGACAGCGGTCTCAAATCCCAGCATTGCCAGTGCTTCTTTCCTTACTATGCCTTTTGCCATGCCAGTGGGTGGGGCTGAAAGGGACCTTGGTGACGTGCACAGTCGGCATGGTGTCTCAGCAAACCATGCCCTTATGCCCTCCGTCTCCCTTCCAGTACCATTTCTTTTTTTGTGGTCCATGGTTTACCGCATGCAGCCATAAGACCCACAAGAAGGTCAGATGTCTTCTGCTTCAAGGTTGCGACAAAAAGTGCTGCGAAACTGGGCGGGCTTGGGTCAACCTTCAGCAGAGCTTCAAATTCTTGGGCATGAGCATGCTAGCAGTGCCTCCATGCGATAGCCAGACGCAACAGCCTCCCCTCAACGGTAAGTCATTGGCCGGGGGGCTGGCGGGGGGGGAGGGGGGGGAGGAGGTTGCAGCTTTTTTTGATGAGAGCATCAACATAGGCACAAACCACCTGGTCTTGACAGAGCATGGAAGCTCCACCAGCTTTCTGCTAACAGGTGTTACTGCGGGATGCCGCATCCCAAGGTTTGTTTTCAGAAGCGGAAGGGTGAAAACATGGGTCCCGGAGGGGAGCAAATCCTAGCTTCTGCTAGGAACAGAGTGAATCCTTCCCACCACCTTACCCTCAATTCCCGCAACGTCTACGGATCCTGAGGAAGGTTGTACGGGCCACTGGGTTCTGCTAGTAGGTGCTAGGATTTTGCCCCCAACTTGTTGTTTCAGGAGAAGGCTGAACGGGAGGGGGCAAGGTCTTGAGCTTTTCAGCTGCTATAACGGCGGCTACAACCCACCATAGATTCCATCATGCCAGGAAGAGTCCCCCTTTTTCCACCCACACGACTTTCCATGAAAAGCAGCGACACGGGGAGAGGAACGCAACATCCGCTAGAGGCAGCTGTTGGATGCTCAATGTCTCAACGACTTTCATTTGTCTTTACTTGAACCTGAGACCAGCGAGGGCTCTGCAGAGCACTTGTGGGGTTGTCCATGGCTCATTTTTCATTTCTCTTGGCTCCTGCCGCCGGAGTTACTTGAGGCTAGATGCTTCGCAAGTTCCTGCTTGCCACATGCTGGCGTTTCTGAGACGTATGAAGAGAAATGCTGTTTTTTGCAAGCAGAACTCGCCAACCTGTTCTGGATGGCCCATGGATCCATGTTGATCGAAGTGTTTTGTAAGACTGCTGGACAGCATGAGCTGGTGCTTGAGTCAAAATTGGCTGAGATTATGAATATAGTGTGTCTGTTGTGGCGCTGCCGCTGCTGCAGTTGGTCTTCTTGAAATGTGCAGTCTGTCATGTGGGTCCTTGCGGAAACAGGTATCTTTAGTACTCTTGAGGTTCTTGGGGTTTGCGCGCCAGGATTCAGGCCTCTTCTCTGGCATGGTGGCGCTTCCGATCGGCTCAAGTCTGCACTCCAGCACGAAGTGCGTTGGAAGCCGAGTTGTTGGGTTTCCATGTAATTTTGAAGAAGTTCTTTGAGCATCATACCTCAGAGTTCTTGCATGGAGGACAGGCCTGTGATATCATTGCCGTGCTGTAAGGTGCGCGATCCGGGTCATCTCACCTGCGACAACGAAGCCTCAGTGAGAGGTCGAACGGACAAGCACCCAGACAAGTCCGAGACTCATTTGTGAGAGGAGCTGGAACGTGTCCTTCTTAAAGTTTTTCCATGTCCCGCTCTGATATGATGAGGTTTGAAATCCAGCACGAGAATGGCAAGATCTGTGCCACGCGCGTGGACTACGACAAGCCGTGGGGTCTGGATTTGGCGCGAAGCTTAGCCCACAGCGAATGGCGGCTGCTCAGGGAAGTTTTCCCAAAATGTTGCATCAGTGCTGTTCTCCAGTCTTTCACTCTCGGGAATTTTCTACAGGTCTACGCGTGTGCATGTTGGGTCGTTCTTGGAGTCAAGGAAGCTGGTCCGTTTTTGTTTTGTTTTTCGCATCCGTTTTTTTAGTGTTGTTTTCTTCTATCAGACGGGCGGTCAGTCGGTCTCGGATGAGCCTCGCAACACCTTGTTTCAACAAGCCATGTCTGGAAAATCCTGTCAAAACTTGAGAAAGAAGCTACATGCTCTCGTTTTTGTCTATGTTTTGCAATTGGGAGGGTGCGACTCCACAGGCTATGTTCTCAACAGCAAACAAATGTTCTAGAGCTTGACGCACAGTACAAGCTGGACACGAACATGCAGGCATCCTGTGAATCTTTTCGAGACTTCTGCTTCACAACCCTTGCGCTATTCTTATCAACAGCAGACGCATCAATTTTAAGGGCTGCAAGGCCTAACAAGCCCTGGAACTTTAACAGTCTGTTATAAGTTATAAGGTTCCAGCCAGGACAAAACACACGGTTTAGTTCACAGAAGCATGTTTGTTCCGCATGTTTTCGACGGTTTTGGGATGCCCCCCAACATCTCGAAGCTCAAGAACAGATTTGCTGACTATAGCTCGTGACTGAGCGTTGACAGTGTTTTTTGAGAGAGATGAAGCCATCGGACCGTGAGAGGTTTTGTTTCGGTGGAGACTGCCGCAAACATTTGTGACACGTTTCAAGCTTTACTCTGTCGTTTGGCAGGAGTAGTTTCTCGCAAGTTGCGTTAGTTTTGCAGCGTCCGTGCATGCAAGGGAGGTTTTGGAGGTCCCGCCCAGCTGCCCTGGGTTTGCTTGGTGTCGGGGCTGGATAAGACCTGCCAGCCAAAACCCGCCCCCGCCCCGCCCCCACAGTTTTTTTCCGCAATGGAAGATGGGCAACAAGGTACGGATGCTGGCAGAGAGCAGAGAGTGGAGAGCTCCAGCATGAAGCAGATCTCAGATGTAGGGTTGCAACCCGAGGTCCTGCACTGTTCCCTCAAGGACTTGAGCCATGTTGGGGTGTTTCCAAAGAAAGGCGTCTTTCTCGCGATAGTGGTTGTAAGGATGCTTGTATATTGTGGATTATCGCTGGGGTGCTAAGGGTGCCCACTTTGAAGAGACTACATCAGAACCGTGTTTTGTATTCCCTGCAGTCGCCCAAATTTCAGTGGCTAATGTATGAAAGCGTCAGTACTGAGTTGAACGATGGATATGCTGCATATGCTTGCTATTAGGCAGATGAAGGGGCGGCGGTTTTTAATACTCGTACTAAGGGAGAGATTACTTGCATTCTAAGCGAGGAGATCTGTGGGAGTCATGGCAGGCTTTTTGTACGACATGTTAAGTTGAGAAGTAACAGTGTGGGCTAACATTTGTAGAGTTAACAGGGCAGCAAGCCAAGATAATCTCAACTCCGAACCTGAGCCAAGTTTTGACGCCCAAACAGCTTCCATCATGAATGAGGAGCCCAAAAGAGCGCCACAATTTTATTTTAACACCCCCTCGCCCGGGCAGTGAGTGTTGCGAATTGTGATGCTGTAGTCCCAGCATGGTAACTTTTAGTTCCCCTTTGAGTTATAGCATGTTGTAAGAACAACGTGATCCTACTTGCCTCAACCTCCGCAACCCATTGGGGTTCCTAATTCGGAGTACATTTAGGGGTCCTCGTACGTTACCCGGCTGTGGAGGAAGTACCGAAGCCCAAGGCAGAGGCACGTTCGGTTGCACTTCTGGATATGGGGTTTCTACAAAGTTTCCTAATCCCCTCTCCCGTTTCCGTCCTTGCAGGGCTTTTTAGGGGTCTATGGGGACCATGTAGGGAGATTCGACTTGGGTTTTAGGCGGTATGACGCAGAAATGGAGAATCAAGTTGAAAGTCAAATGGAAATGATTATGTGTGGGTTACATAGGTTTTAATCCTCCTTGAAAATACAACCCCCCGCCCCGTAAATGACAAATATTCCCCGAATTGTATGCTGGCACTATTTCTGGGGTGTTTCTTATTGGGGGGTGGGAGGTTTTGAGGGGGAGGGATGAGAGGATCCCTCACACCGCGAGGGTTCCTTTGAGCAATACCATGCGGTTCCTGGTGGCAAGTGCCCTGCACATGAAGAGTAATTGGAGGGTCAGGGGGACTTGGTAAGTAGGCAAATAGTGGGAACAACTGGGGCTGTTGTAGATCTGATGGGGGGGTGAGGATGCTTCCTAAGGCCCCCCCTGGCCTGCCGGTAGAGAAAGCCTCTGAGCGGCTGATCCTCCTCCACCTTCAATAGTTCAGTTCTTCGGACAGCTCGAGGCTCCTGCGCGGATTGGGTGTGACTTTGGTCCTTAGGCAAAATCAGTTACCAAATTTTACCTTACACGCCTGCAGTGCGAGTTCATGTGGGCAGGGAGCTTCTGTCAGAATCAAAGTACAGGCAAATGTGACCGTGACGATAGCATGCACAAATGGATCGCACATGGCATGCGTGGAGACAAGTAGTGATGATAGTAAGGTAATGTAGCTTGTGCAAGAGCAGTTTCCCAAACAGAAGAACTTAGACTACCAGTTATGCCGCTGTTCTAAGTATTTGGCATGTTCGGCTGCTGTATCAAAACTGCAGTGCTAAGCACTAAGCACCCTGCTTACAGAAGAAGCTCTGCACTACCTTGAGTCCAAAAATCCGTGGAATTTCAGTACTTACCCCAAGTGCTTTGAGATTTCCATGCACACCTTCCCAGGAGGAGCTAGGCCGTGCGACGCAGTTGGTCATCGGCAGCAGCCATGCTGCAAACTTCAAGTGCGTTTGGCCCTTGAGCGGACGAAGCTACGGAGGTTTCCTGCAAGGAGTTCATGTAGTTCTTCTTGTCAAATGATGCCCGGGCTAAGGTCAAGACTCCAACACCCCTGAAGTGTCCTCCAACAGCCACGCAGGCAGCGCAGCAAGGAAATCTCAGGCTGTTGAAGTGGAAAGAGCCCAGGGAGGCAGAATGCTCATGCATTGAAGACATGGGCGACCTTTTTCTGAGCCTATCCGCATTCGCAGTACGTTTGTGTTGTAACATGTCCAGACGCACCAGTACAGCGACCACATCGACCAGCGCGTGCCCCAGAAGACTTGGCTGAGGTGAGACGGTGGCAATCCTCCCAATGAGGGATCAGAATAACCTGATAGAAGCTATCCAACTCTCAAAGACCGTCAATCCGCACGTGAAGCACGACATGCAGTTCTGATGTAGGGGCCAAACTGAATTAGACAGAGGGGCAAGCCGGACGAGCCAAGGGGGTGGCATGCCCGGAAGCATTGCCTCTCCTCCGCTGAGATTTGGGATAGCACTCTTGCAGACACTGGAGAGTACTTGGCCACCAACGGTGGGGAAACATCTGCAATCAACCGTTGCATGAATAACCCTTGCCGTTCTCATGGATGTAGGTATGGCGAGTTTTAGGATGAAGGTGAAAGCAGGGTCGCTAGACGTTGAGGCACCCAAGTTTAGGAGGATGCTTGATGCAAGGTTCCACATCTACACGAACTCACATGGTGAAGTTTGCGCAGAAAGAACAGACCATCGAGACCCTTGGGGGAGCAACCTGGCAGGGATCTCGGACAAGTGTAAAGCTTCTAACGTGATTTAAATGCGTGTGCCCGTCGAGGTCTTATCATGCAGCAAGGCGGGCACGAAAGTGAGACGCTTGAAACCGGGGTGCCATGAATCTGCAAACTTGCCCGCCAGGCGGATATGATCCATGCAGAGGACATGGCGATGCCTAAGCTTCAGGACAGATCTTGTTGACATTGATCTTGCAGTTGTCACTGACAGCGGTCTCAAAGCCCAGCATTGCCAGTGCTTCTTTCCTCCCTATGCCTTTTGCCGTAACAGTGGGTGGGGCTGAAAGGGACCTTGGTGACGTGCACAGCAGGGAAGCATGCCCTTGTGCCCGCCCCATCTCCCTTCAATAACGTTCCCCCGACTCTCTGGTCGCACCATTTTGTAACAATCAGTTTCTTGGCATGCTAATCTTCAGGATGTAACCGGTAAGACGGCAACATGTTTTTTGACTGAACCTTGCAACAAAACATGTCCGCAAAGCTTGGCGTTCCAAGATCAACATCCAGCAAAGCTGCATGTTTGGGTTGTGACAATAGCATTGCATCCACTCATTTGTCGGATCGCCAATGGCAGCTGTTGGGTGTTCAATTTCTCCCACGATTTTTCATCTGTCCCTGTAAGCCAGATAGGGCTGGGCGGAACGTTTGTTGGGCTGTCCATGCCTCGTTTGTTCTTTCTTTTGGCTTCTGCCGCCAGAGTGACTAGAGGCTAGATGCCATTAGCCTTTTCACTGCGAAGTCTGGCAACCCCTAGTAAGAAAGATTGAATACGCCTCCAGTGTTTCCTCGACCTAAACGAGTTGCCCACTGGCAGATCTTTCAGGTTCTCAGGAACCTTCCAGGTACGGGATTGTTTGCCTCTGGCCATGCTGCTGATTTCTGCTTGTTCAGTGCTGGCCTTGTTGAGAGATTTCCAAAGAAATGCTGTTTTACGCGAGCAGAACTCGCCACCATATTCTAGATAGCCCATGGAGCCACTGCGAACCAAGTGCCTTGCAAGACTGTTGGACAGCACGGGCCAAGATCGGCTCAGTCTGGGATTGGTGGGAACATGTATCCTGGCATCCTAATATTCTCGGGGTTCCTGGGGTTTGCGCGCCAGGATTCAGGCCTCTTCTCTGGCATGGTGGCAGTTCCGATCGGCTCAAGTCTGCACTCCAGCAAGAAGTGCGCTGGAAGCCGAGTTGTCGGAATGTGATTTTGAAGAAGTTCTTTGAGCATGATGTCTCAGAGTCCTTGTATGGAGGACGCGCCTGTGATGTCATGCCGTGCTGTAAGGTGCGCGATCCGGGTCATCTCACCTGCGACAACGAAGCCTCAGTGAGAGGTCGAACGGACAAGCACCCAGACAAGTCCAAGACTTATTTGTGAGAGGAGCTGGAATGTGTCCTTCTCAACGTTTTCCCATGATGTGAATGATGTGATGAGGTTTGAAATCCAGCACGAGAATGGCAAGATCTGTGCCACGCGCGTGGACTATGACAAGCCGTGGGGTCTGGATTTGGCGCGAAGCTTAGCCCACAGCGAATGGCGGCTGCTCAGGGAAGTTTTCCCAAAATGTCGCATCAGTGCTGCTTTTCCGGTCTTGCACTTTCGGGATTTTTCTACAGGTCTACGCGTGTTCATGTTGGGTCTTAGAGCCAAGGAAGTCAGTTCATGCCACAGTTTTTGGCTGCGTTTTTCTGCTTTACAGTCCTGCAGTTTTTTGTGTCTTCAGTCGGGCTGTCTTTCGGTGGGCCGGTTTCGGTCGCGCCTCGCAACGCCCCCCTTACCCTGTTTAACAAAGCAGAGACAATGACTGGGAAATCCTATCAGCACTTATCAAAACGTTACATGTTCTCCTCTTTCCTCCTAACGCAGCAAACACACTGCGTTCGAAACACAAACAACTTGGCAAGCAGGTATTTCATGCCACCCAAGGACCGCCACAACAATTTTTTGGCAGAACAAGGGGAAGAAGGGCGGAGGGGCTTTCCTTTGCAGTAGCCTAAAAGGGGAAGACCGGCAATCTCTAGCTTGACCGGGGGCAAGACACAGATGCTGGCGGAGAGCAGAGATGGGAGAGCTCCAGCATGAAGCAGATCTCAGATGTAGGGTTGCAACCTGAGGTCCTGCACTGTTCCCTCAAGGACTTGAGCCATGTTGATGTGTCTTCAAAGAAAGGTGTCTTTCTCGCAATAGTGGTCGATAAGCATGTTAGGATTACTGCGGCATTGCTAAGTGCCCAGTTTGAGGGACCCCAAATCACAAGCGTGGTAGAGCTGGTGCCTGCATCATCGTTGTAAATCTTTTCCTCAATATGAAAAAAGCCTACCCAAGTGTCACGTATGCTGTACAGTAGCCTGAATTTCCACTATTCACTTGGCGAAAGCATCAAATTGGAGTATCAAGCATACTGCTGATGGAAGAAATTATGTACCACCTTGAGTTCCAAGATCCTTGGAAGTAGAGGACTCTGAAGCACTTGCAGCGCTTCGAAAATTTCCTACTCACCTTTTCAGGAGGAGTTCGGCGCTTCGATGCAGCTGGTCATCGGCAGCAGCCATCATGCGAACTTCAAGTGCGTGTGGCCCTTGACTGGAACGAAATTGAGATTTCCTGCAAGGAGTTCATGTAGTAGTTCTTGTCAAATGATGCCCCGGCCAAGGTCAAGCCTCCGACGCCGCTGGCGTGCCCTCCAACGGCCACTCAGGTAGCGCAGCAAGGAAATCTCAGGCTGTTGAAGTGGAAAGAGCCCAGGGGTGCCATAATTTTCATCTGTTGCGGTCACGGATCCATCATGTTTGTTGAAGGCACTGATGACCTCTGGTTGAGGCTAGCTGCGTTTGCAGCAAAACTGTGTGGTGACTCGTGCAGGCGCACAAGTACAGTGATCACTTGGACCAGCGTGTGCCCCAGAAGAGTTGGCTGAGGTGACGCGGTGCAAGGCTACACTCCTGACAGAAAGTATCCCGCTCTCATAGACCGTCACTAGTGACTAGTGCAACTGCGCTTGTTCTTTGTGGCCAGCAACGGTTCAGTCACTGCATAATTGTGACAGTTGCTTGCTCCCACTGTTTGCGCTGGCTAGTATGGAAGCTAGCAATGTTGGACTGCAAGCACCCCTGTTAGAAGGATCCCTGATGTAAGGTTCCACATCTACACGAACTCACATGGTGAAGTTTGCGCAGAAAGAACAGACTATCGAGACCCTTGGGGCAGCACCCTGGCAGGGATCTCGGACAACTGGTAAGACGCCAAAGTGATTGCAAGCATGTGGCTGGCGAGGTCTTATCGTGTACCAAGGCAGGAAAATCAGAGAGACGTTTGAAAACCTGGTGCAATGAAGCTGCGAATTTGCGAGGCAAGTGTGACCCATGCGGAGGATATGGCGATGCCTGACTTTGAGGACAGTTGCATTTGTCAATTGTGAAATCATTGCAAAGTCACCAAATCCAGTGATGCGAGTGCTTCTTCCCCTCCTTTCTCTTTTGCAATGGCAGCGGCTCTGAGAGCAATTGGGATGCGGACAGTTGGCATGGTGTGCATGCCCTTGCGCCCCCTTGCCACTATCTCTGCTCCGTGCCCTGCACCATCTTGTCACGACCCATGTCCCAACATGTTTTACAGGATGTAGGCATAGGAATGCAAGATGCTTTTCATTCAAGGTACAAGTAGCAACGACAAGTTTCTGCCAAACTCTGTCGTTCCGGGTCAACATTCGGCATAGCTGTTTTTTTTTGGGCGTGAGAATGCTGGGAGTATCATTGCCTCCGAGTGGTCATCACTATTTGGTTTGTTCGCAAAAATCAGGGGCTCCTTTTGGTTAAAAAATCATATTGCGACACCTGCAGTAATATTTCGGGATTCCACAACGGGACCCTAATCTGGGAACAACCTATCTGTTGGCTGTACGTTTGGAGCTGCCCTGCCTGGCCCTGGCCCTGGCCCTGGCGCGCCAATGACTGCTGTCCGACGATGTCTATCTGCATTCATCTTGCCTTTGGTTAGCGGGGAATAAAGGAATGGACAAGAAGATGACAACTACTATAACTGGTTTATAGAGACTAAGGATCCAGTCCTTCCTTCCTAGAAAACCAAAGCCAAGTAATAGCAGTATTTCCGTTTTTTGGTCCTCGAACGTGCCAAGCGCATAGTGTTGGAGTCGAGCGGGGATGGTACTGTTTGGCAGCTTCATCAGGTACAGTCCGTTTTTGGGGTCGTTGCCATAGCAGGCATCGTAATGCTCTTGCGGTTGTTGGGGTTTGTGCTCCACCTGCGTCCCACAGCCAACCCAGCGAGGATTCAGGCCTCTTCTCTGGCATGGTGGCAGTTCCGATCGGCTCAAGTCTGCACTCCAGCAAGAAGTGCGTTGGAAGCCGAGTTGTCGGAATGTGATTTTGAAGGAGTTCTTTGAGCATGATGTCTCCGAGTCCTTGCATGTAGGACGCGCCTGTGATATCATTGCCGTGCTGTAAGGTGCGCGATCCGGGTCATCTCACCTGCGACAACGAAGCCTCAGTGAGAGGTCGAACGGACAAGCACCCAGACAAGTCCAAGACTTATTTGGGAATACAGCTGGAATGTGTCCTTCTCAAAGTTTCTCACGTCTTGCTCTGATGTGATGAGGTTTGACATCGAGCACGCCAATGGCAAGATCTGTGCCACGCGTGTGGACTACGACAAGCCGTGGGGTCTGGATTTGGCGCAAAGCTTAGCCCACAGCGAACGGCGGCTGCTCCTGAAAGTTTCGCAAAATGCTGCATCAGTGTTATTCTCCGGTCTTCCACTGGGGAGAACTCTTTGTGCAGTCATGTTGGGTCGTTCTGCTTTTTATAGTTGATTTCTTCCGCGCTTTGCGTGTTTTTTGTCTGCGCCGATGTCGTTCGCGCCTCCCAGCGCCCTGCTACCGTGTTCAAATCGCTGGTAAATCCTGTCAGAACTTGTTTTTTTTTCCATGTCTTTGCAATTGGGGGGGCTGCCCTACCCACTCAGCCCTCAACCCTGTCATGCAAAAATCAGCATTTTGCCCTTCTGCCCCACATCCCCCCACAGGAATTTGGGGCAGGAGCCACAATTCCCCGATAAATCTCAGCAAAACTAAGCAAGGAGCTGCATGTTTTATGTGCCTCCTTGGAAAAAACAAGAAGCTACTTGTTGCTTTTTTTGTGCGTGTTCTCCAAATGAGGGGCTGTGCTCGGACTCCAGGTGATTTAGATAGCGTCCAGGACTTAACAAGCTATCTCCGAACTTACAGGCATCCTGTGAATGTTTGCATCCCTTCCCTGTCCGCCGTTCAAGGGAGGAGGTTGGAGAGGTCGGGGCGGGGCGTGTTGGATGATTTGAGGCTCCTGACGTGCCCTGGGTTTGCGGGGCTCGGGGTGGGATCGGGGCTGGACAAGGTTAAATGAGAAAAGAGGTTTATCTTGCCAGCCAGAGCTCCCAACAGTTTTTCTGCTTTTTTCCTGCGGCGGAACACGATGCAGATGTGCTGGCAGACAGTAGACAGTGGAAGACGGAGAGCCGCTGTAAGTAAGAAGCAGATTGAGGTCCTGCACTGCTTTGGCAAGGACTTCAGCATGCTTGGGGTGTTTCCTGTCGGGGTTACCTTTGGGGTCCCTATCATTGTAGAGCTGGTCCCGATCCCTTGCCTTACTATGAATCTCCCTCGACCAACCCCTATTGTTGAGTATTCCCTGGTTCCCCGCAGCTCAAGTTTCATTGGGGACATGTTGACTATAGGGGGGTGCGGATTATTTAGTAGTAGGTGGATGGGTTTAGTTTTATTTTATAGACCGGATTTGTGTCGGAAGCTTCGACTAGTAGTTGTGAAAGACAATTGGCTGAGCTTTCATTTCGGGATCAGATGTCTTTGATGTCTGCTTGGTTCAAAGGGTCAAGGTAGAAGATTCCATGTTCGGAGGTTTGGGGTTCAGGGTTTAGGGTTGGGCTAGCCTTACTTGATGCACATCATCCAGCATTACTTTTGTACCTAAAATCGGGAGTTCTTCTACTCTTACTTTCCTGTTGCTCAATTAGGGATGCTTTTGTCCCAACATCGTAACATTGGCTAAGCTTGAATTCCTCTTTAGGTCCAAGAATTTTCTAAGAAGGGTGCAATCCTACATGCTTCAACCACCACTACAACTTTTTTATTGCTGGGGAGGAGCTTCCGAAGCCCCTGCCGGAGGCATGGCCTGGCGAAGTTCTGGATGTGGGAGTGTCTACTATAGGAATGCTATTAGACTGCTTGGGGAACTCCCCAGCATCTCGTTATGAGATGCTTTTAGAGGGGTCAAAACAAGCCTTTGAGGTTGATTCTTTGGTCTTTGCCAAAGGCCCTTCTCTGGGAGAGCCGTCCTTGTTGGGAAATACTATACCGGATGGAGGGTTGGAGTGCTGGGCTACCCAATGTCATCAAGTGAGCAGCATGACTTGGGCCTGTTCTGTTGTAGAACCTGGGTGCTAGTGGCATTTGCTTCCATGTGAGCTATAGTCTAAACTCCTAGTAACTAGTATCCCCCTTAATGAGCCCTATAATACTCCCCTACATCATCCCCTACAGAATCCCTTCTAAGGAGTTTAGAGCTACTAGAGCTCATATGCTGTTGGGATCAGGGGGCATGGCAGTGTACTTGCAGGAGCCATTCGACTGCTACAACGGAGACTTGCCCAATGCCTGGGCAGCAGACAAGGTCCAGTATTGCTGTACCTACCCTAGTGTCAAAGGCTGCGTGCTGCTTGAACAGAAATGTGCATGCGTTCTGCATGTTGAGGTGCGAACAAGAAGCTGGGCTGTGATATGCTGCCAGACGAGGCGGTTGGGGTCTTGGTCCCTCAGGCAGCCGGATCTCCCCCATAATTCGGGAAAACTCAAATAAGTGGAGTGCCCCTGTGTATCCCAAGATTACATTTTCACATATTTTCTTCATCATAGGAACCACCAAAAAGGGAGCCCCATTGCTTTTTTTCTTCATGTGTTTTTCATGTGTGCGACATCTCTCTGTAATCTCCACATCGAGGATTGCCACGGCTCCGAGACAGACTGGGAGACATGCCCAAGCCCAGAGACCTGTGAAACGCCGGCACCTCATAAACGGCATAATCCCTAAATAATCCCTATATAACTCGCATGTGAGCTATTGTCTGAACTCTTTAAACGCAGGTTGTATAGGGGACTACGACAGGGGTTCTTAAGGGGAAAATAGGAGTTTGGATTATGGCTCATAATATGATCCCTATATAATCCCTGTATATTCTCGATATAACCTTTATAAAGCCCTTCAAGAGACGTTCAGGTGCACGCTACAGGAAGCCTTTCATGGTTTTAGGGAATTGATTGAAGGTGCGAGCCGGTCGACTGTGTCCTTGCGGAATGGACCGAGTGGAAAGTATCTCCTGGACAAGAGTGCAGTGGTGCGGTTCTTGGCTGCGAGAGCCACTTAATAGATTTAGTAGTACTTAGAATAGTGATAACAGTAGTAAGGATGATATTAAACATAGTAATCCTAATAGTAAGCATAATAGTAATAGTAATGGTACTGGTAAAATAGAGAATACAAAGAATAATGGTAAAAATAGTAATACTCGTAAGAGTATAGAAATCCGGGAAAAATGAGAATATTAATAATAGTGGTACCAGTAATAATAAGACTATCAATGCTTGCCTTCATGGCATTCCTGATGCAGTCTTATACACTCCAAGAACAGGTCTGCGCTATCGCCGTCGCGCCTTCGCAACTGAAAACAACCAGTCGGCAGCTTGAGCTCGGGTTTACGTCTAGCAGGGCACGTGTCGCAATAATAGTAATAAGATTAGTAATAAGAATAGTAATAAGAACAGCAATAAGAATAGTAATAAGAATAATAATAAGAACAGTAATAAGAATAGTAATAAGAACAGTAATAAGAATAGTAATAAGAAAAGTAATAAGAATAGTAATAACAATAGCAATTTTAATAGTACTAGGTGCAGAGGAGACTCATTCTGCTTGGCTTGTCCAGTTGCGGGCAGCCGTGCCATGGTATGACGGTGGACTCCCAGGCCTGCAGCATGCCATGTTGACACGTCCACTGCCTTTGCTTCTGGTCAGAAGCCATGACTAATGATAAGAATACAAATACGAGCAAATAATAATACTAGTAAGAATACTAGTAATTATGGTAGTAGTTATAACAGTAATAAGAATAGTAACAATTATACTGGTAGAAATAGAATACGAGTACTAATAATTGTTGGAGTTGGATGGTGTTGGTGCTGCTCTTCATCAGGCGTACATGCCGCCGGAGTGCAAGGGCGATGTGACGGTTGACTGTAAGTTTTCAGCTGGCCACTGAGCCCGCTTCGAGAACACCACGCTGTTCCTCGCTGTGTAACGTGCTCTGCGAACGAGGAGTGGTCACACTGGACTGGCGACTGCAACAATCCCAAAGGGCAGCAACTACGATCACGCGAGGTGGGAACGGTCAGTGAAAGCCTTCCATGCTTGGCCCCCCAATTTTGCTTTGACCCAATTTCCCTGGAACTTACGTTTCTGAGTGTGCCCTTTCTGTGCTGTGCCGTCACCTTGTGCCAGCTTCTGCACGATGCGAACAGCCTGCGCCGGCGCCAGTGTGATGGCGCATTGAACCAAACGTGGCTGGATTGCAATGCGCGCATAGCCGTCCCATCTTTGTGCTTTCATGCTTGACATTTCAGCCTGACATGAGGAAAGCATGCGATGCCCGATCAGTGGACTGCAAATACACGGTGGTGGCCCTACAGCAGGGCCTCAGCAGAAAAACAATTTGAAACACGCATCTTGCCTGCGCGCTCTGTGAGTAAGGAATGGCACCAGTGGTCTCAGTGCAGCACAAGCTGCGGATTGGGTAGGAGGCAGCGCCTCAGAGACATCGACGAGGACAGGTGCCGCACATTCCAGAACGGCTTTTCTGAAGCCCGCAGTCTTTGATTTCTTCGAGTTTTCAGGAAAGCTTCGGCGGACTTCCTTGCGATGTGGGCATCACCCTCTTCACCGAGGCAGAACTTGTCAGGGTTCAGTGACATGCAACGTTATCTGCCGTGCAAAACACACACTGCTCACGTGGTCATGGCTTCAAGCTGCTCAGTCGCAGAAAACAGAACCAGTACACTTGTCCTGAGGAGTGCGAGTTGGAGCCCTGCGACAAGAGGGACTGTGTCCTGAGCTCCTGGACGGAGTGGTCTGGCTGCTTTGGAGCTGACAGGCCAGCGTTGCTTGCGGATGACCTTTGTTGCCAGAGCCGTTGCACGTGAAGCTATCTTCTCAAACTGGTGAAAGAGTGACTACTGCAGCGCACAGCAGGGTAAGTTGCAACACGTATTAAGATACCAGGAGCTCCAGTTGCATTCTGCCGCTCAGGACGGCAGATGCTGAAGGTGACAAACTTGCTTTGCATGACTGCGGCCTTGTTCAGGCAGCAGTACCGCAGTCGACGAATCCTGCAGGCGCAAAGCATTTTTCCAGCGAGAGGTTGCGCATCACTGTACAGTAGTTGTTGTGTAATTCTATGAGCCTGAACATAAATTTAAGCCGTGCATCAAGCTGGTGAAAGTGCAGGACTCGAGGAACTGCCTGGGTGCAGATTTTTTTGTTTTTCTAGGAAGCAGACTTGTCAATGAGCCGCTTGGCGGCCTGGAATCACTTTCACCACTGCGTGATAGTGCTCACATACATCCGAGCGATCTCCATGTCTAAGTCTTGCACAACAAATTATTTGGCCCGGCTGGTTTTGTCTTCTGCCTGCGGCTCATGAGGAATCTTCAAGCTTTGGCTCAGTTCCAAAGCCAGTAGACCGACTTCTGCAAGACCCCCATAATAGCAACCCTCCCACTCCCCACTCTCAATATTATGGTATCATTCGTTAAACAAGGGAAAATATTTATGGTAGAGGGCATCATTTTAAGAAACTACGGATCCCAACTTGATGCAAGATAATCATGTCCTCAAGCCGCTTTCTGAATTTCCTGTTGAAGAACTTTAGGGTTTAGGAAACGGCTTAGGGTTTAGGGAATTTCTTTTGACTAACTTTAAGGTTCAGATTTAAGGAAATTGCCTGTTGAAGAGCTTCATCGATACGGGTTGGTCTTGCGGCAGCCAAACATAATGCTAAATGTTTCAATCTTGGTTACAGGGCCCCCCAAACAGGACCTCAATTTTTTGGAATCCCTAAACCCCATGTCTCCTTACAAACTCCCATATACCCGTATTCAACTCCTTACAGAAACCCTCACCTCGCCCCGAGGCTCCACAGGGAGACGGGAACGCGTGCGACCCGGAACTGCTGCAGACGCAGGCCTCGAAGGTTTAGGTGGGTTACAATATGAGCCATAGTCTAAACTCCTTAAAGGGGGTTATATAGGGGACTACTATGGGGGTTATTAAGGGGGATACTGGGAGTTTAGACTATGACTCATATCATCCCCTTACCATGAAGAGTCAAATAAAAAAGAAAATGGAAACTGAAATGGAAACTGGGGGAAATATGGGGGTTTCAGGACCTCATCATGGTGGGCTTACGGGTTGTTGAGGTTCAGGATTGCCAGGGGGTCTTGATGTTGGCGTTGAGGACGGTTTTGTAAGGGATATTGGGGTTCACAGATTTAGGGGTCCAGGATTTACGGCCTTTGTAGATGAAGTTTAAGTTGTCGTTGTGTTGTTGTGGTGATATTACGATGCATGCGATTCCTTCTTTTCCCACGCCGCTACCTTTTTTTCACATAAGGTATTTGCAGACAGAACTGGAAGTACTGGAGGCTGTTTCAGTAATCAAGGCTTCGTCCACAAAAGAGCTGAAGTCCTTGGCGGGATAGCAGTAGCAGTTGCAGCTGCTGTGGCGCCAGTTTTGAAAGCTCGAATTGCTTGATGTGGGTTTGGACTGCCCTGAACAATAAACCCCAAACCCTAAAACGCCCAATATACTATAATAGTTTCCATTTTCTTCTCCATTATTCCCTATATAACCCCAATATCTAAGATAAGGGTTATCAAACTCAAGCACAATCCGCTTTGCCATGCAGGGGTGCCCGAAAGTCCTGGAGCAGGCTCTAGAGTGACCTGCCAGCGGGAAAGAGTTCTGGGGCTGCATCAGAATCAGAATGGTAATGCGGGTAATAAGGGTGATAATGGTAGCAATGGTAGTGATGGTAATCATGGTATATCATGGTAATGACGGCAATGATGGTCATCATGGTAGTAAGGGTAATATTGGTGATAAGAGTACCAATAGACATGATAGGAATAGTAGTAGTAGTAGTAGTAGTAGTAGTAGGCCCCCCCGGCCCCCCCCCCCCGTACCAACTATGGTGGTTGATATTTCCACTACCAGAGCTTTGGGCGGAGGGGGGAGGCGGGGGGGAGGGGGGGGATAATTACGTGTAAACCCACCTCAACCAGTCAAGTTCCCTCAAACTTAATGCCTTCCTTCAACTGGTCCAACTAAACAAGATCATGAAGTTTTTCTTGGTTGTTTTGGGAGGCAAGCCAATGTGGATCCATAGGGCCGCCATTTTGGCCCGCATTTTTGACTGTGCCCACGAAATCTTTGATGACACTGTGTTCACGTTGGCCTCTCTTGGAGCCATGGTCCAGGTAAGGCTCACAAGGCAGGCCTTCGAGAACTAACCAGCACCCTGCGTGGAAAGCACTTCCTTGTCATGTTGCTTACTGTTTTCTAATGCCGCCTCCCCCACATTTATATTGGCAATTTAAGCAAACATAGTTGGTAGGGGGGGGCGCTACTAGTAGTAGTAGTAGTAGTAGTAGTAGTAGTAGTAGTGATAATAATAGTAGTCATAGTAGTAATAGTAATGTTTGCATGGTGTGTAACTCTCAGGCAAAGGTTGTCGCCTGGGGAAGTAATATGTTGGCATCATTGTCTGGATTGTCGGGAAGCTGGCAAGCAAGATCTGAATAGCGGCTGGCAGTGACTTCTGTCAGCTCCTGTGCGTATTGATCACCGTCTTCTCATCGGTCTGCCACGCTGTAGTTTGCATACGGAGGTACCTCTTGAGTGACTGGGGTTCCTGGCAGCCCTGCGACAGGAGCTTTCTTCGATTTGCGCTTTCCGAAAGCATTCCTCACAACTACAGCTTTTCAAATACATTCGTTCCATTTCCCCAAAGTTGTTCAGATTGCCCAAGACAGGTCTCATCATGGATGTCATGTAAACGTTATCATGACCCCCAGCATCAGGAGCTGCGGCGGTGGCCAGACCTTCCGGCAGCGTGCAGCCATAGGACTTGCCCGTTTTGACGAGAAGGCCGCTTGCCACAGCCGCTGCAGTCAAAGTTCAAGAATCATAGTCAGAACTGCGATATGAGTAATAATAGTAACAATAGTCATTACAGCTACAAAGGCAATAGTAGTAATAAAGCTAGTAGTGATAGTAATCCATAGTAGATGTGCTTGGCCAGGCGGAGTCCACTTATCCCTTGAAGGCGGGGGTTGCACGCAACACGCTTAATGATTGAGCACACTTTAATACCATGCGATGCCTAGTGGCTTGTTGCAGGAGACGAGAGAGTGCAATTCTGATAGATGCGAAGACCAGTTCTCCAACGAGGACGCCATATGAAACTATGATCATGCCATGTTGCACTGCATTCCGCGAAGCTCTGCCTGCGAGGACTGCTGGCTCTCTGACTGGGAGGAGTGGTCAGACTGCTCCTCGAACTGTGGTGATGGTGCCACCACCCGGCACCGCAAGATCCTCCGGCTGGCTGGGCCTGGTGGTAAGGGCTGTGAAGCAACCATGATGGAGTCAGACATCTGCAACTTGGGCGACTGCGTGAAGCAGGACTGCGAGTGGGGAGAGTGGGCCGCCTGGTCGGCATGTCCTTGCTCCTGTGGCGGTGGAATCTCCACCAGACACCGATATGTTGCAGTGGCTCCCCGCAACGGAGGGCTGGAGTGCAATCCCAGGGACAAGGAAGAAGTGACGCCTTGCAACACGCAGCCGTGCCAGTCAGAATGCCGGAATGGCACTTGGGGGGAGTGGATGGAATGGAGCGCTTGCTCAGCGACTTGCTCTGGCAGCTACAAGTCGAGGCGTAGAGACGTTCTGATTCCTCCCAATCATTGCGGCCTAACACCGACCGGGCTGCAGGAGGAGTTCAAGGCATGCGAGCACCTTCCAGAGTGTGCCGATGCAGCACCCTTGCTGCAACTAGAGGGTGCTTGCGTGATTGCCTCTACTCATGCCTCTTGAGCTTCCACATGCTGCTTCCACATGCTGACTCCACATGTTCTGCACGCTGACTTAGGCAGCCGTCGTGGACTGCAGCGTGTCTGAATGGGGAATGTGGTCTGATTGCAGCTGCAGCTGTGATGGAGTGCGCGAGCGGAATCGATTCGTCGCAGTCTTTTCAAAGAATGGAGGAACTCCATGTCAGGAGGATCTCAGAGAGATGGAGGCATGCAATCCGACAGTGGATGAGGATGAGCCTGCTGACTGCCCAGGCAAGAGGTATGTTGAGCCTGAGGACTGCATCCTTTCAGAATGGACTCATTGGACCTCCTGCTCTGTCAGCTGTGGTGGTGGGCAGCATTCACGGCACAGGAGCATCTTAGTGAAGCCAAAGGGTGGAGGCGAAACCTGCCGAGGTGCTTTGGAGGTCACAGAGCCTTGTTACATGCCTCAATGCTCTGGTCGCAACTTCACCGACTGCCAGCTCGGCCAGTGGACGGAGTGGAGTGACTGCTCCGGTTGCAGAGGCCAGATGCGCAGACATCGCTCCATCATGAAGCTTCCGGATGCTTTGGGACGGCAGTGTGCAGCTGCCAGGCTCAAGGAGACTACGGCCTGTTCGTTAGAGGGCTGTCACCAGACGAAGTCATATTGTACCTGGACGCAGTGGACCGGTGCCACATCTTGTTTCGGCTATGGATCAAGCACCGCCATGCGGAGTCGCGTTCTGACAGTTTCCCATGAGAAGCCTCCAGAAGGCATGTTCTTCACAATGCGGGGTGACTCGAGCGCTTGCTCCAACATCGCGCAGGTGAACGTGACTTGGTGTCCAGGCCGGAACTTGGATTGCTATCCACGAGACTGCCTCTTTCATGCATGGACGGAGTGGTCGCAGACCACGCACTTTATGTGCGAGCGCCACCGCCATGTGGCACGCAGGAACAATGAATGCGGGAAGGGCTGCACCGGCCACCTCGAGGAAACTAAGGTCTGCGAGACCCAGGAATCGCCCCGAGACTGTTTGCTAGGGGGGTGGCAGGAGTGGAGCTTCTGTGACACTGCGGACCCAAGCGGCCAGAAATATCGCTTTCGCAAGATAGTGCACGAACAGAAGTGGGGAGGCCGCCCTTGTGTGGGGAGCATGCACCAGACAAGGCCATGCTCCGCGACCCACAATCCAGTTGACTGCCAGCTGAGCTCATGGACGGAGTGGGGCTCCTGCAGCGAATCATGCGGCCGCGGCTGGCACTCACGTGAGCGCAGTGTCATCGGTGTCCCCATGGCCGGGGGTGAACGCTGTGCAGACGATTTGGTCCAGATCCAGCCTTGCTCTGAGTACTGCGATGCAATGCTTTCAAAGCCAGTGGACTGTGAGCTGTCAGAGTGGTCAGCTTGGGGCCACTGTGACGAAGAGGGTCAGCGCTACCGCCAGCGAGATATCCTAAGCAATTCTGCAAACGGAGGTGCAGGCTGCAAGGGCAGTCTCTTAGAGGCCGAGTCTTGTGACTTAGCCAAGGTTGACTGTGCCGTCTCTGACTGGGTCGAGTGGAGCTCCTGTGACCGTAGCTGTGGAACTGGCCAATTGAAGCGACAGAGGCAGATCATTCGCTTCCCTCGGAATGGTGGGGAGCTCTGCCCCAGTGATCTGATCCAGACTACTGGCTGCAACCTTGGCTACTGTCCCACAACAGATTGCGAGGAGTCCCAATGGTCGGAGTGGAACAGTTGCTCTGTCTCCTGTGGAATTGGTGAGGAGAAGCGGGAGAGGAAGGTCTTGTCTTTTAGGTCATCCGGTGGAGAAGGCTGCAATAGTGCCATAGCCGAAAGCAGGCCTTGTGACACTGGAATCGGATGCACCGTCAGGGACTGCGAGCTCTCTGCATGGAGCGCATGGGGTGAGTGCAGTGTTACTTGTGGCTCCGGGCAGCGCGGACGAACTCGAAGTGTCAAGCCACCAGAGAATGGTGGAGAATACTGTGAGTCAGCACCCCTGGCCGAACTTGAGGGCTGCAAGGAGCGCTCCTGCACTCGGCAGGTTTGCGTGGATGGCAAGTGGGGCGACTGGGAGGAGTGGTCCCCCTGTGACGTCTCCTGTGGAGGCGGAACCACCTTCAGGAGGAGGCACATGGTTCAGGCAGCCAATGAGTGCGGAAAGGCAGCGGAGGGCCTAAGTAGAGAGGAGGCCTTCTGCAACGTGGACCACTGTCACGCGGCAACGGATTGTGCCTTGGTGTTTTTCGGATCTCGCCTTTCCTCTTAAGCTGCTGTTGCGCTGTTACACCATGCAGCGATGACACCCAGCTGAGGCATTCTATCAGAATGGTCTGCCTGGTCTGTGTGCTCGGCAACCTGCAATGGCAATCAGAGGCGCGAGCGGGCCATCATCCAGCATGGTAGATCTGGTGGTTTGCTTTGTGATGGCGACATCCATGAGACACAACCCTGTAATCCCGGCCTCTTCGACGTCTACCCGGAGGGCTGTGGACTTGAGGAAGCCCAGGACCTGGGCCACGTGCAGAGTAGTGAGCAGTTCTGGCATGTGTGTGTGTGTGTGATGAGCCTAAACAAGTCATCGAACCTGGCGACTTCCTGCTATAGACTTGTCTACCAAGGAAGTTATAAATCCTATTCAAAGGACTGCAAGATGAGCGATTGGACCGAGTGGTCCGATTGCAGCGCGACCTGTGGTGGCCATGACCTCAGCAGTAGGGGAGGAATGGAAAACATGGAAACTCTAGGATTTAGGGCTTGGGGCGTACACAGGATTTCGCAACGATCGGAGAACCCTCAAACCTCGAAGTATCATGTCGAACAAGAGCCGCAAGGGTAGAAGATCATAGACCGACCCCAGCCATCTCAACAAAAGATGCAGACTGAAGCGGCACCCTTGTAACACCGCAACCACGCAAACCATAGTTGCAGCGAACTGTAGCACCAGCAGGAACAATTAGGGCATTGACTGCAACCGCGACAACCATCAGCAAGAAGAAGAGTTATCAAAGCATAGCAGAAAGTAGGAGCCTGCTAAAAAAAAACAGTCAAGACCAGTATCTGAATTGCGTTGGTTCGGTGTTTTTATAAAAAACGAAGAAGAATCAAATGGACAACCATCCAGTGCTGACCTAAATTCGGTGCCATGTTTGGAAGCTCAGGTGGCGCCAAGGTTAAAAGGAGGGCAATCGAGCAGGTGCGGGCGCGATTTCGGGTTGTACTTAGTACTTTTTATGATGTGGCCTCTTGGGGGTTCCTGGAGGACAATTTTAGTTTCAGGGGATGGACACTGCCTTTTGAGAACTAGCCGCTTGATGATGGCTGCTGTCGATGTCGTGTTTGTTTTCCTTCCATGATGGTAGCGCTAGCCATGCCAATCTTCTTGCGTTCCTGTTTGTTGCGTCACAAGTCCCATTCGCATCAGACATGACAGGCGTAGGGGTAGTAGCCGTGAGAAGCCATCTCAACTCTTGAGAAGAACAGTACCAGCCCTGTCCCTGATCCAGCACCGTCGCAACGGCGGCCGACCTTGCACAGGCAGGAGTGTTAGCGGTCTGAAGCAAATTTTGGGAGTGCTTAATTGGCACCTCGCATTAGCATTGTGATGTGTCAAGTGCTGCAGCCTTGTGACGTGCAGACTCGCAGATCATGCTGGTCACATTTTGCGCTAGGCTCCCTCACCAAGATCCAGGGCTGCGCAGAGACCCAGTGCGAGGGTGGCCACCCGGTACCCTGCGAGTTCGGCGACTGGAAGGACTGGGGCGCCTGTGACAAGTGCGACGGGGAGCGCAAGAGGAAGCGTAACATCAAGCAGTACGCCCAAAACGGGGGCGCAAACTGCGATGCCTTTGCGGGCGAAGAGGTGGACAACTGTCCTCGGTCTTGCGTCCCTGGCTTCTGCACCTGGAGCACGTGGGGAGACTGGGGTTCTTGTCACGGATGTGGACGAAGTGCTCGTCGAGAGCGCACCCGTGAACTCCGAGCAACGGAGAACATGGCCATGCGACAGCCACCTATGAGCGAGACCAGGGTGGAGAGGCTAACCTTGCATCACAGCCTGACAGCTGCCCACAACGAGTACACCGCATTGGTGGAAGAAGTTCGGGCTTTGCGAACGGCTCGCGCACATAAGCTTGTGCTAGCCTTCGGGCTGGGTCTCATGAGCATACCCGTCGGTTTCGCCATTCTTCGATTCCTGCCGGCAGTTGGTGGCAGAAGAACTGGATACTCTTCGTTGCTGCCAATGGGGGCAGAGTGAATCAGCGGACACCACCGCATTTCTGTAGGATTCTACTGCTGGGACCTGAAACAGGCCAGCAAGAACAGACTTCTGAGCCGCTATTTAGTCTCCAAAACACTTGGCCCTGTACACAACCGAATGCTCCGAAGTTTTCACCAGACAACGTTCAAGAGTGTGGTCTATCTGCAATTGGGGTCCGATGTCAGACTTTTGCTAGTACTGTCACCAATGTACCTGTTCATACTCCGTCGACCATGGGACCCGAATTGGGATAAGCACGAAATTGTAGCTCAAGTTTGGCAAAGTCCGACGAGTATCTTACGACCTTCGCAGAGCCCACATGTAATGGTACTGCATGACAGGCTGGAGCTCAGTTTCTTTTCAAGAGAACCGGGCTCAATTTCACAGCGAGGTAAGTCATGGACGCCATGCCGCCCTATGCTTTTGGTTATTGAAGCTTACCAGCCACTTCTGAAATGAGGGCAGCGAAGGTCTATTCGAGTCAGTTAATTCGCCGGCCGGTATGCCAATGTCGCATCACGTCCCAGTGCTTGCCGCCTACGGAAGGGCCGCAAATTTGCCAGCGCTTCTAGCATAGGTGTTGCGGCGCTCCTGCTCAAGCTTTGTACTCTTGAGCTTGCCAGCAGAGGCGCTCTGACACCGCAAAAAATCTGGAGTTTGCAGCTGGAGTTTTGCTCTCATAGGAGCTACTGTCAACATGAGGCTTAATGTTGACTTCGCATTAATAAAGTACCCCCCCCCCCTCCCCCCCCTCGATTGATCTATCTCCGTCCCGGGAGACCCC
>CAJNIZ010044713.1:0-15334 GCA_905231905.1 Symbiodinium pilosum
AAGATTGGGGTTGAGGGTCGAGCGCAAAAAAACCCACCTTGACAGGTGCAAGCGGAGGTCTCATGGGGGGTCAGAGAAGGTAAGGCCACTTCTCGGGCGCCCCATGGCTATGTACACCACCTTAAGTCCCTAAAGTCCTAGGACTTACAGTACTTCAGGGCCCCTAGGTGGTGCAAGATGTCCTCCATCAACAGTATACGGGATTATATAGGGCTTAGGGATTAGGGTTTAGGGTCCAAACTCCTCAAAGGGGGATTATATAGGGGACTACTGATTATAGGGCTTATTAAGGGGCAGTACTTGGAGGTCCATTGTACTTATAACCTTCTTAATAACTGTAGTTATAACCCAATTATATCTAGGGTAACCGTAGTTCTGGGACTTCTATTTAGGCTATAACTACAGTTACTAAGTAGGTTATAAGTACAATGGACCTCCAAGTAGGGGCCCTAACGTACCGCAACTCCTAGGACTTTAGGAACTGAAGGTGGTGCAAGATTTCCTCCATCAACAGTATTAGTGTCTCAGGCACAGCACTGCGTGTCTTGCAAGTAGATTGGCCCGGGCAGTGTGCTGACATCCAGCAGGAAAGCCTGATTGAACCGGAGCCAGCTCCAAAATGAGGGGTTTAGGGTTTAGGGTTTAGGGTTTAGGGTTTAGGAGGATTCCCGTATTGGTGTTAAATCGATTTTTTGCCGGATTTCTATGGATTTGCGGATTAGTTTTGGTAAGCAAGTATAAGGGTTGATTGTATGGACCGGCTAGGTTTTGGTTGCTTGTGTTGGGCTTCGAGCTTTTATAAACGAACCCTGGAAACCTGTCTCCCGCGGATCTATAGAGTCTTCTTGGGTTAAAGGATGAAGATTCCCAAAAAAGAGTGCGTCTTGGCAACCGAAGGGATACGCCGGGATTATGCGGGGTTCTTAGGAGTCGGGGGTTCTTAGGGGTCCTTGTTAGGGATCGTGGGTTCACAAGGGAAGGTTTTTTTTTACACTCCGGGTCACTGGGTTGTTGTTGGATATAAGTCTTTCATTTTCAGCCCGCAGAGAAATGGGGAACCAGTGTCGGGCCTATGTTGGGCAGCGCCAAGTTTGCTTCCATTGAGGCGTGCCTCTGCCTCTCCCTCTCTCTTTCTTTGTTTTCTCTTCTACAGAAAAGACTTTCTTGCTCTGCAGGTGTACGCACGCATGCCGCTGTTGGCCACTCCAAGTGGTTTGAGTGGGCCGGAGTTGGTTGGTGGCCTGCACGTCACCTTTTTGAGCAAGCAAGCGTGCTTGAACAAGGCCCCGTGCCAGCGCCTTGTGTTGTTTGTTTTCTTTCTGGGTATGTCTGGAAGGCAGGCGTCGACCGCCTTGACGGCAACATGCTGATGAGTGCCGCCGTTGCCCAGAGGTGGGATGCTCACAGATAGCGGAACTGCAGACAAGGAAAGCACTCCGTGTCCCAGGCTTGGGCTCTACAAGATGGGCGAGCGGTTCTATGCCCCTGCCCAAATCCGGGCTTTTCTGCCTTTCAACGGCGCAGCTGGATTGGAGACGCTCCTGGTCACTTGGTTCATCTTGGGTCTTGGCGTGTTACTTACCTATTGCTTACTTTCGACAATTACCTTTGGACTTTTGATCAAAGTCTCTACTTCTGAGATTCCCTTATGTGCTTGCAGGTCAAGGGCATGGTGCACATCAGCAACCAGCTATGTCGAGACGAGTTCCGCGTCCCAGAAAGCTGCTTCAAAATGCGGCAGGCGTGGGCTGTGTCCTATGTTCTGTCGTCTGTCAGCTTCGGACTCTAGGTTGGTGCTAGGCCAGAATCTCTGGTAGTACTTCAGAGCATGCTCTGCGACAGGAGCACGGCGCAGACGTGGTGCACAACATTTACATGTGCAAGACCACCAAGTCCGAGATGGCAAAGCCAGGCGCCCTTGTAGGTCATTGTTTTACGGATGCAGATTGTTGTGTTTGGAAGTTCGCGCTGTTGGCCAGGTCTGACTGCTTGTCTGCTGTCGACTCTGCGACTGCGCCTGTGCTGTGTTTGAAACAAAGCTGCCCGTCGTAGCCTAAGCCTAACTCGTGACGCATGGCGCTTCTGCACGTAGCTGTGTTGCCAAGTCGTGTTGCGCGTCATACCACGCTCGTGCAATTCCAAGACAAGGAAGCAGAAGCTTTGTTCAACAAGCTGGTCTCCGCCTGCGTCAAGACCACGCAGCAAGACCTGGCAGCGGCAAACACTGCCTTTTAGAAGGAGGCGGTTCGTGGCTCCTAGCTTCCCCAGGGTTTTGGCAGCTGCATAACGCAGGGGTGTAGGGTTTAGGGGTTTAGGGTATAGGGTTTTGCCTCGACTATTGTACTTCCCAGGACTCAAAGGACACAGGGTGGTGCAAGATTTCTTCCATCAACAGTATCTTTCCAGTATTCTATCAATGAAACTACGCACTTGATAATCCCCGAAGCTCTGTTCTAACTTCTGGGCTTCCCTATTTGTGAAGTTCTCGAAATTGCCCTTGTGGAAGCCCTAATCAAGATTGCCCAAGTCCCGCTGGGATCTCCCTAGATCCTTAGACTCCATCGGGGCCCCCAATCTTGAGAACTCCCTGAACCCGAGAATGCAGGCCAACATAAACATCCCCTCATACACCGTATGTATCCATGGTATGATGTCCCCCAAAAGTTTCCTACTAACTTTCCATGTGATTGGCCATTGAATTTTCCATTGTTCTAGCGGTTTAACCCTAAACCCTAAACCTTAAACAGGCGCCTAGAGCAACTCCCATTTAAGGCCGTGGCCCCCGGTTCCAGTGCCACGCGAGTGTGCAGGCAAATCTGGCAGTATTTATGGTTTAGGATGTACGAGTAAGTTTGGGGTGTAGGGTTAGGGTTCAGTGGTTTAGGGTTCAGGGGTTTAGGGTTTAGGGTGTAGGGGTCAAGGACTTAGGGTTCCCAATTTTCAGGTGTGGTCAGATGGTCATGAAAACTAATGTGAGTGGACCGGTTTCTTCATCACTACATACGCAGACAAGGAACCAACTCAGGCAGCAAAGATATGTTCATGCTTTACGTCAAGTTTTAGTCTGCAGCACCAGCACGATCCACCTTGGGTTGTTATGAAAGATTGCGCAAATTCCCAAACAGGTTGCTGCAAGGCATCGCAGACACATTAAAAGAGAATTCGCTAAGACATTCACCCTCGCAACATGGAACAGGTTAGGCACTTGCAAAATCCAACTTTGTCGATTTTGTGGGATGAAACCCTAGATCATTGCAGGCGTGAAGTTTTACGACTAAATCTGCCAGGGTCATGGCATGCCTTTGCGCAAAATTATGGGTTCAATCCTCGGTGGTATGGATGACACCCAAAACCATAATTCGGATTGTCTAGGCTCCAAAAACTGGAACCCGAAACCTACCCCTAACCCTAAACCCTAAACCCTAAACCCCTAAACCCCTAAACCTCAATTCTCCGTGGATCAGCAGTCGGAAGCAGGAATGGTAAAAAAAACCTTCTGAACGCAGAGCCCAAGCCCGGAATCCTACCCCTGAACGCTAAATTGAGTAGTATCTTATTTGGGGATACATTAGGGTAATGTTACCTCAATAATGGAGAATCAAATGGAAAAGAAAATAGAAAATGAAATGGACACTGGGATGATATAGGAGTTATTTGAGTAGTATTTTATTTGGGGTACTATGGTACCCAATATGGAGTAAGATTATATCCTCCTTTTGGGGTATAGTATTTTATATAAGGAATACTACCTTACTAGGTTCAACCACCAAAAAACGCTACTCAAATCCTGTTTCTTTTGACCCCTTTCCTTGACTTACTGAACGTCAAGAGGCGCGACCTTAAGCCTTGTAAGGGTTATAGGGATGCACGTTTATTTGTATATGGGTGGTTGTCAAAACGATGGTCCCTTTTTGGATCTCTATTATAATTCGTCACCTAATGTTTAGGGTACCCAAATAGGGACCATCATGTTGACAGCCACCCATATATTGAATCGCTATTACTCCGGAGGTTTAGGGTTTCGGCTTACATATATATATATATTGTTGTATGGGGTTTATATAGGGATAGTGTATGTATACTGATGTATACCGAGTTCAGAGTCTAGGATTCGTGTATGCAGGTTCATGGAACTTAACAGCTACTTACACATAGGGTTTTAGGGTTTAGGGTTTAGATGTTGCAGCCCTTCTTGTGGTTAAGTGTAGCCATTACAATGCAAGTTGGGGGCATGATAGGTAGGGGCCTGAGCCAACTTCTATGTCGCCTTCCCTTCTCATGACATTCCACGTAAAGCCTTAAACCCCGCGCAAACCCAAAACCCTAAGCCGGATGCCGGAATACATGTGACCTCCTTGAGGTTCCTACAGGAAGTTATCAAAGTCAGACCTCTTTTCCGGATGCCTACTTATTACTGACACTCGTCGGGTAACAGCAATGGTTCAAGATTACTAGAACAAGAGAATAGCGTGGACTACGCCAGGCTGGATTTGTTGTTTCGTTCTGAAAAGAGGGCCCCTAAACCCTAAACCCTAACCCTAAACCTTATGTGATAAGCATCCATGCGCTATAACGTGTTGAACGCGCTTTGAGGTACTCGACGGCAGCATGCGCGTGACGCCTTCAATGTGCAGGAGCTTGATGCGTTTATCAAATGAGTAGTATTTTATTTGGAGATACTATAGTACCCAATATAGAGTAAGATTATATCCTCCTTTTGGGGTATAGGCTTTATATCAGGAATATTATCTTACCGGGTTTAGCCACTAAAAAAACCGCTACTCAAATGATGTGAGGTGTCTGGGGTACACCTAACTTAACTCGCCATAAAAGATTCACCTTGTGCAGACGCTCCTCCCTCCTCAAATGAGCCGTAGTCTGAACTCCCTAAAGGGAGTTATATAGGGGAGTATTATAGGGACTATTTAGGGGGATACTAGGAGTTTAGACTACAGCTCAAATGAGTATTGAACAGGCTGCAGTTTGAAAGCTTCATCATCCGAGTGCCGCAATGGATGAACGTGCGGAAGAAGCCGATGTTTTGAAGGATGAGTTTCTGATAAGGCATGTCAAAGTTACATGACCAAGAAAAGCGCCGCTCAATTTGAAGCTCACAAAATGCAATTGCATCCAGCAAAAAAAGGGGCCAGCAACCAACGAGGTAGATAGTCAATCTTGCGCCCCTTTTCGTGTTCCCACGATTCTATGGCCCTCAATGCCGACAGTGCCCAAAACGGGACCATGATTTTGACAACCTCGCAAGTTCTACCTTAGAATCCCTATAGACCCCTGTAACAACCACTTCTCGTTTCATGTTCCATTATGATTCTGCAAAAATTGTTGGGTGCGAAGCAAGCTACCGCAAACCGTAAACTCCACATCCTACACCCTAAAACCCTAAGCCCTAAACCCCAAAACTTTGCAGCCCTCTCCAAATCCCTAGTCCGCAGCATGTTATCCGCATACATGACGGAAAGGTGCTCTTAGTAATTTCCCACACCATCCGCCATGTGCTCCTTGTAACCCCCACAATGCCTCCAGCTGAATCCTTGCAGTGGTTGTCATCAAGCCCTAAACCCTAAACCCCAAACCCTAAGCCCCAAAGCCTAAACCCCAAAGCCCAAACCCCAAACCCCAAGCCTCAAACCCCAAATCCCAAACCCTAAACCCCAAAACCGCGAGAAACTTCGAAGCTCAAAGCTCCCAAACCGTAAAATCCCAAATCTCGACGCCCGCATCCTAAACCCTAGGCTGGCGTAGGGTTTAGGGTTTAGGGGTTTAGGGTTTCAGGGGTTTAGTTTAGGGTTTAGGGGTTCAGGGTTTATGGCTTTAGGGATTTAGGGTTTAGTGGTTTAGCGGTTCAGGGTTTGGGGTTTAGGGGTTTAGGGGTTTAGGGTTTAGGGGTATAGGGGTTTAGGGCTTAGGGAACGTTGAGCCCCCAACCGCAAAACCTAAGCCCCAATGCCTAAACCGTTCTCACCAAAGGCTGTGTCGCTGATAAGGAGCTTGAATTAAGTTACCAGATTATGGGTGTTTAGTAACCAATAGGGTTTCCTTATTCTAGTAACCCCGAACCCTTAACTCTAAATCTTAAACCCTAAATACGAAACCTTAAACTCTAAACCCTATAAGCCCTAAACCCAGAAAAACCCTAAACCCTAAACCCTTTATAGTACCTTAATTAAGATTCCGTAACAGCTTTCCCCAAAGGAGCTCATTTTCGGAGATGCCCTTGCGCAACGAGACTTCAGCGACCCCTCTGTGGAAGGTCCGTGCAGGGTTGCATCCGCTGGGCTCAAGGTCTAGGCTTCAGGTTTAGGGTTTCAGGGTTTAGGGATTTAGGGTCTTGGGATTGGGGTTTAGGGTTAGGGTTTCAGGGTTTAGGGCTTCAGGGTTTAGGGTTTCAGGGTTAAGGGCTTTAGGGTTTAGGGCTTCAGGGTTTAGGGCTTCAGGGCTTAGGGTCTCAGGGTTTAGGGTTCGGGCTCCGTACAAAGAAATGGGCTCTCGAAAGATTGCAGTCTGGTTCTTCTAGCAAGGATGCTAGCATTTTGGAGGTATGAGGGAGGCCCCTATCGCGCAAACTCCTTAATCAGCGGCGCGTGGGGAGACTAGCAGGGGTATAGGTCCCTCCTTTAGCAACTGTTACGTAATCTAGCAGCTCTTGTTCTTATCCAGCACGTCCTTGCAGAAGAGGTAGCTTGAGGCTAGGGATGGAGTTTAGGGTTTGGTAGGTCAATAAGTTTAGAGTTTAGAGTTTAGGGGTCAATAAGTTAATAATAGGGATAACGGGGGCTATTACATGGCTTGTAGGGGTTGGAAACATACTTACAAAATGTTTCCATTTTCTTTTCCATTATCCTTGTAAAGCCCCAATATAGGTCTAGGAACCCTGAGCCCTCTTGACCAAGGGATTTGGGGTTCTGGACTTGCGGGTTGGTCCTCTGGAGGGTTACCGTTCAGGAGCACATGTCGTGAACGTAGGTACCTTTAAAGGGATTGTAGGGATTATATAGGGAGTCTATAGGGGTTATATAGGGATAAACCAGCTATAGCACGGTATACTCCAAAAGCTTAGTTCAATTGTTGAGACTGCGACCTTAATGCTTGACAACCACACCTGGAATGACTCCGATAGACTTCCTGGTGCTAGGCTGGGTTGCTGTTAAGGAGCTTAAATTAAGTTACCATAATGGGTATATATATATATATATAGTAAATAACAGGGTTTCCCCAATATAGTAACTAAATTTAAGTTCCTTAACAGCAACCCAGTAGGGGGGGGATGAGGGAGTGGATGTCTATCGCAATCCCTATATGAGCCATAGTCTAAACTCCTTAAAGGGGGTTATATAGGGGATCATACAGGGGACTACTATAGGGCTTATTAAGGGGGATGCTAGGAGTTTAGACAGTGGCTCATATAGTCCCGTCACATACAACATACATTTTCTCCCCCTCTTCCTTGAGGCACCCCGAAACCCAAACACCAAATATTATAATAGCTTGCATTTACTCATGTGGAAGCCTGAATAATTGCAAGCATTATCCCGTTAATATCCTTATGTCATTGTTGAGTGCACTCCGCAGCCCTCTTCTAGATATTCGGCCTCTACCAGTTATCTGAAGGTCTGAACGGTGAAGTCCAAGCTCAATCCGAACCTTCACGTCATACATGCTGTTGTAGGTGACACAGCCGTGGTTGCCCTATATAGACATAGAGACAAATACAAGAGTTGAGTCATCAGTCCGTTTGTTTGCACATACCCATCTTCTCTGTTGTGCCACCTTGCGCAGACATTGGCCAATTGCTCAACGACGAGGCGGCCCACTTTGCAGGACTCGTTGAGGATATCTGTACGCAGACTTTTTGTGACTCCTAGCAGCCTTTCGCTTTCCCAGCTCTCCTGGGCTTTGATACAGAAATCGCGGCGCCTTGATAGGACTTACTTAGGACGTGTCGTGGAAGACTTCTAACTCGAGACTTGTGGGGTCAGGGCAGGGACTACGAGGAGGTTTGGGGTTTGGGCTGTTGTAAGACCAAGCTTTCCCTTTGGCGGATCGAGGGTCTAGCGTAACCTTTTCCACCTGATAATTAAGCTCGCCTAAAAGCACATATTCCAAATATAGTGTCATTATACAGCAGGCGGAATAGGGGGGGAGGGCGGGGGGCGTCGAAAGGTTTTTGGCATCAGGGGGGTGAGTGTAGATTGAAATTGAAGGGTTTCATGTTTGGCTGCGCAGTTGCAGGCCCTAAACCCTAAACCCCACACCCTGAACCCTAAACCCTAAACCCTAAGCCCTAAACCCTAAGCCCTAAACCCTACACCCTGAACCAACCCGATTCTGAGCTGCAAGCTTTGCAGGCCTTCAGAGCAGAACAATTCGGTAGCTTGTCAACACTATGGTCCCGTTCTGTTCCCGAAACCCTAAACCCTAAATAGTAGTTGCCATTTTCTTTTCCATTATTCCCTATATACCCCCAATGTATTACAGTAGTTTCCATTTTATTTTCCATTATCCTTATATACCCCACTATAAACCCCATAATCCGTCGCACGGCTCCAAATTACTAGTGCTCAAGTCCAGAAACCCCACGCCTCTAAGGTTGGAATTATGGGCCCCTAGTAAAAAGGGCCCCAAGGCCTTTTAGAGGGATTCTAGGGCCCCTAAGGGCATGTACATCAGGATCCCAGGGTTAAGAGCCCATACTAGGGGCCCATAGTTTCAACCTTAGAACACCGCAATACCCCGGTTCCTAGGATTAGATCAGCATGCGAGGACTTCCCAGCATTTGCAGGGAACCTCGCCCAACAACCAAACAAGCCCAAACCCAGCAAACCAGGCCTCAACACGGGGTTTAGGTTTCAGGTTAAGGTTTTAGGTTTAGCGTAGTTTAGGGTAGTTTAGCTGAGATCAACAACTTTAAGTGCGCACTCACGTGGCCGCAAGCTAAAATCACCCTGCTGATGCTGGCAATTCTGCGGACACCTGTACTTGCGGCATCTGGAGGTCGCCTTGCACTGTGGAGCGCGATCAAGCAAAAGACTAAGACCTAAGCCAAAATCCTAGTCACTAAGCCCTGAGCCCACTTTAGACCCATATCATGGACCCGAAAACCTAAGCCATAAATTCTGATATTGGAGCCCTGCACCTTAAATGCCAAACCCCAGGCCCTAGACCCTAGAACCCTGAACTTCAATCTCTAAACCCTAGCCCCCAACCCCTACTCCCAAACCCTGTGCTCTAAACCCGAAGCTGTAAACTCAAAACCCAAAATTTCAATCCCAAAAAACCAAACCCCAAACTCCTAGTCCCTACGCTCTAAACCCCAATTTCTCAGCCCTAAACCCAAAACCCTCAATCCTCAACCTCTGCTTAGTGTATCCCCAGGCTTCAAAGCTCATGGGCTGGGGTCGTGGGAGCTTCCGATCTCAACTGCGCGCCGGGGCCTTTGAGAGCGGCCTAAAAAGGTTTATAGGCATATATTCGGTTCAGGGTTTGGGGTTTCAGGTATATGGGATTATACCGGGTTCTTTAAGGACACTTACTGATCCATTGGTTATTGTTGAATGTATAGGGTCTAGGGTTTCTAGTGGTGGGCGTTTAGATAGGGCGGGATTTGGATTTTCCATTCAAGACTCAAGGCTTAGAGCTTAGGGTTCAGGATTTAGAGTTTAGGGTTGAGGTCATGCTTTCTGGTGTCGCTGCTTTAAACCCTAAACCCTTACCGATGCGTGGGAGAGGTTGATGCTTTGTGTCTTGCCTGGGTTTGTGCTCTGTACAGGGTCTTGGGTCCGAACAGAAGCTATAAAGCCCCGAACCCTAAACCCCAAGCCCCAAGCTACTTTGAGTTGAAAAGCCAGTTCCGCGATCTGCAGATTCAACACCTGAAGGTAACGATAAAAAGTCGATCTTCTGAAGGGTTGCTAGATGCACTTGGCAGGACCCTGGCCTATGGTGTAGCGGGTTTCCTGCATTATTCCAGGTTTCTGGTGGAGCCTGTCACCTAAGCTTCAACGGCATCTTCCCCCAAGCTAACGTGAAAACCCATAGGCCGAGGTTAGAAGGACATTCATTCTTCATAGGGGTTCCCAAATTAATTAGTTTGGGGCCCGCCCTGAGATCTTTTCGAGAGTGGTCATCAAAACCTTGTGCGCGCTGTCTCTCTTCAACGGCAAGCGCAAAATTTGCAATGTATCTGACAAGAGGGCATGCATACTGTGGAGCTCCGCTTGGGATGAATGTCATTCTGGTCGATGAGAGACATGGCTTTGCTTTCCAAATCCGACGTATTCAGGCCGTTACGGGTGCCAAGAACCCTTCAGCCCCACTGCTGGAACCCTGACCTATTAGGGACAGTATTCCCTTCTTATCCATGCGTATCCACCACAGTATAAATTGGCATGCCATCCTCTTCTAATTATGAGCCCTATACCCCTATATAAAAGAGTAGTGTTCATTTTCTTTTCCATTATCCCTATATGACCCCTATACCTTCTCTTTGTGATGTTTGTTGGGACAGAGGACTTGCAGGGCTTGCTGCGCGACGTCGAGGGCCGCGAGTACGAGGACTGCGGACTTCGCACGGAAATTTTCCCCGTGGCTACCCAGCCAAGGACAGCTGACAACATAGGGTTCCTGTTCAGATTCCGCGTTAGTTTGGGGGAGGGTATCCTGCTGTATTCAAGTCTGTATATACTCCCTTTCCCTCCAGCAGTCCCTGACATAGCCAAGTAACCCCGAGTCCAAACCCGTATATCCTTATTTACAGGGCTAGTCCCCCTTGAGTAGATAGAATATGGCTTTGGGTAGATTATAATAAGATCCCCATATACCCCATATTCCATCTACTTAAGGGGACCTTAAAGCCTAAAACCTAAACCCTAAACTCTCAGTGGTAATTTCCATGTTCTTTTCCATTCTCCCTATGTAACCCCAATATAACCCCAATATTCTATCTACTTAAGGGGGACTATACCCTGCCCTTTCTACAGATTCGAAGGACTCGGAGCTGCTTTGGGTGCTTCGTCTGGCCCTACGCCGGCAAGAAGGCCTTTTTTGGCTTTGGGGGTGAGGGGTTGGGAGGCTTAGTATACGCTGAGCGTTTAAGGTCAATGGGTTTCAGGGTTTGGGGCTTAGGGTTTCAGGCTAGGGGGAGGCTAATCTTCGCGATCCATTTTTGTGTTGCTTTTGGGCTTTGAGCCTTTGGGGAAGGGGCTTGATGGCTTGCAGTAAGCTGAGCAGAGCTTTGAGCCCTCAATTCCTCAACACTTCATTGTCCCAAGACGCAACGTAAATCGGAAAAAATCCAATCCCTAAATCCTAGGCCCTAAATCCTGAAAACCTAAATCTCAATCCCAAAGCCTGGAATCCGACATCTGAAGCTCAACTCTGAAGCCCTGAACCTAGATGGTTTATCAACTCCCAACTGGGCTCATCCTCAATGCATGCTGCGTCTTTAGATCCTCAAGTCAAACACGAAATCCTAAAATCTAAGACTCCAATAGCTTCAAGCACTTAAACCCCAATCCCTGAACCCTAAACCCTGAATCCTAAACCTTAAATCAAAAGGCCCAAGGCCCAAAAGAACTCAGAGACATGCCTCCCCACCACCATGCAGTATGATAAAGGCCGAAGGTGAGGGCTTAGGGGTCCCATACCGTGGAAACCTTATAGCGCCGTGTTCAGATGTGGGAGTTTCCCAACATTAGGTGTACCTTTGTGGAGATCCTTATAATAAGGATTATAGTAAATTCGGGTCTATATTGGGGTCCCCCAATTTTGGGAAACTACCATGTATACAGTGCCCCAAGTTTAGGGGCCGCGCCAAAGCCTGGAGCCTTTAGCCGTGCCCTGCCCGAAGCACTAAACCCTATAACCGCGCAGACCCTAGCCCACAGACCAAGCACAGCCCGAAACACATGCCTCCAGCCCAGATAAGCTCAGAGGCCCAGCGTTGCTTCGCCCCTCGTGCCTGCGCTATGCGCTCCTGGCAGCAGCCTGAGTCTTTAACACAGCTATTACTGCTGCTACTATTACTTTCCCTGCTATATATACACACATATATATATACACACATACATATATGTATATATATATACACACATAGTTTATAGACGACGGCGGCCGGGACAGGGACGGGGACGGGGATGACGGGGATGGAGCAGGAGGAGGAGGAGGACGCTGACGATGCTGACAATGCCGAGAACGCCCACGTCGACGACGCTTTCGCCGTCACTGCTGCCGCCGACGACGACGCTGGCAACGACAAGGAAGACAGCAAAGACCATCAAAAAAAGATGGATCATAATGGCAATGACTAAACATCGTTAAAGTCAGCATGTATACTGGTCAGTCAGTAATGCCTTAACTGCTTCCTTCCTTTCTTTCCTCCCGTCCTTCCTTCCTACGCTTATTATCACTGTCAGTAAGGGCTTCTTGAACGCAAGGGCCCCGTATGCTGTCCAGTGTACATTTTTCTGATCATGGTCGGTCATCACTTGTTCAAGTTGTCATTCTCACAGTTAGGGTTTAGGGTTTAGGGGTTTAGGGTTTAGGGTTTTCGTTTGGTAAGAAGCGAGATTTGGTCAAGACCACGGCCCCTGTAGGAACCCCGGAAGGAATCCATGATTCTGAGAAGCCCCTCAGTAAGCTCCAACAATCCCGATAGGAAGGCCTCAGACTTATGGTGTATGGTTTAGGGTGTAGGGGAGCCTGCAATTTAAAGAATTCCATAGAATCCCCTGGCTGAAGCTTTTGTTTATTCGCCCTTCCATCTCGAATCCATAACGATGAGCCCTGGATCTTCAACCCTAAAACCTCAACCCTGAAAGCTCAACCTTGAACCTTCAACCCCAAGCCCTAAACCCTCAACCCTGAACCCTAGACCCAAACCCCAAAACCTCAAACCAAACACAAAACCTCTCTCGCAGCAGCCTAACACTCCCAACAGGCTAGGCACGGCTTCCGCTCTTTGCCGGGGGCCTGGAAATTTGGGGTTTAGGTTAGGAGGAGCCCCACCCTATAATAGTGGTATAATTGAAATAGAAGAGGACTCTTATAAGTCCTTATTATCCCTTAGAGCTATCATTATAGGGTGGGGGCTCCACCTAAGGTTTAGGGCTTCGACATCCGGACGTTGTTTTGAAGTCGCTGTATGTGACAATGTGGGGGCCAGGGATATCCTTGGGAGCTTCTTACCTGGCCTAAACCCTAAACCCTAAACCATCCGTGGGAGCTTCTCTCCTAGGCAAACTAGAGCCTAGACTGAATGCTACCCCTCATTCTGTAGCATTCGCATGAAATTGTACTCACTGTTGAGCCATTTTGGAGGTCCCAATACCCAACCCCCAAAAGATCTCCTAGAGCCATAGGGGAAATTATATAAGGATTCTATAGGGGTTTTACTGGATCCAAATAAGAGATCTAATTTTTAGATCCTCCCAGGGGTCTGGGTAATCAGGGCTATAGTATTCTGGGGTCTATATTGGGGTTCCCTTATTTACGGAAACTACCATATCCTTAGTAACATGCCGTGAGTGGCCCACATGTGGGTGTTTATCAATATCAGCTAGGAAGCCCAGTAGTACCCTTGGCCGTAAATCCAAAGCTCTGACGGCTCAGGTCTTTCCCCGAATTGCAGCTGCACAGCCCTTAGTTGGGCTTGGTTTGACTTGAGCCATAGTCTAAACTCCTAGTATCCCCCTTAATAGCCACTATAGTAGTCCCCTATATAATCCCCTATATAACCCCCTTTAAGGAGTTTAGACCCCCTAAACCCTAAACCCAACACCCTAAACCCTAAACCCTAACCCCCCTTTAAGGAGTTTAGACTATGATACATTTGAAGGTCCAGGGTTCTTGGTTAGCCAGGCCCGACTTTGGGAGCTCCCCTTTTCCTTACTTGGAGGTCCATTGTACTTATAACCTACTTTGTAACTGTAGTTATAACCCAATTATATCTAGCGTAAGTGTAGTTATGGGACTTATATTTAGGTTATAACTACAGTTACTAAGTAGGCTATAAGTACGATGGACCTCCAAGTAGTGTTGTACAAGGGAGATTATTCATGATAGTTTCTATGGCCAAAGTTAGGGGTTGAGGTTTCTGCGCTGGGGGGTTGTAAGGTAGCAGCGCAGAGGATTGCCGGTATTGTTGCTTTATGTTCTTCATACAACTACAATATACACGCCACAAGACCCTATTCTAATTCGATTGTCTCTACATTGCAGTATGATTTGTAGGATTTCAGGAAACCTGGGATCATTGTGAGAATCGTGTCCTTGACAATTTTGCAGAAGAATATGCCCCAGACTTGGCACTCCTATTTAAGGTTGATACATTTCACCAACTCTAGCTTCGCAGATCATCCTCGGAAAGACTAGAAGGGACGACCCCCCCCATATGAGCTATAGTCTAAACTCCATGTATCCCCTTGGTACCCCCTGTAGTAATACCCTAAACCCTAAACCCTTATATAATCCCCAAAATAACCACCTCCAAGCGTTTTAGACTATGGCTCAATATGCACAAAAATTTGTCAGGCTAGCATTGCTGCAAGTGCGTCATGGCGGTGATGACCAAGGAAGTCAGGCACAGGGTGCAGGGTTTAGGGTTCAGGGTTTAGGTGGGTTAGGAAATGTGGTTGTTGCCGTTGCGCGCGATGTGTTTCTTGGAAGACTGGAATCTGCGCATGCCAAGGAACTGCACAGAAGACACGCCCATCCCACCCTCTGAACGAATCCAGGTATGTAAGACTGCTAAATTATAAGGTCCCAAGTCTGTGCACCGGATCTAGATGCAGAAAACTCCCACATCAAGTTGCGAAGAGCCATCTTCTGAGCGTTCCAGTCTATGAACCCTACATGATCTATTCCCTCATTCCCTATTTAGAACCAGTAAGTTGCAGCTAGTACACTTTTTCTAAATATATTTCCCTAAACCCTACACCGCCTATCAAACCCTGACACTTTACACCCTTTCGGCATCCTTGTATACTCCAATTCTGAATCCAAATCCTAAACGGCAAATTGAGATTATATACCCTAGGCCCAAAACCCCAAATCCTAAGTCAACCCTAAACCCCAACCCCTAAACACTGAATTCTAAGTCCTCAACCCTCAAACCCTGAATCCTCAACCCTAAACCTAAACCCTAAACCCTAAATCCTCAACCCGAAATCCTAAACCCGAAATCCTAAACCCGAAATCCTAAACCCGAAGCCCTAAACCCTAAACCCTAAACCCTAAAGGGCGTGGATCGCCGGGAGCTACAGCGCTTGATGGAGGAGATTGGGCCTTCTTTAAGGGTTCGGATTTAGGGTTTAGGGTGTAG
>CAJNIZ010044714.1:330-27211 GCA_905231905.1 Symbiodinium pilosum
TGTAAAATAATCTATAACCAAAAGGATGCAAAACTATTCAGAAAACCTTAAACCTTAAACCCTAAACCCTAAACCCTTAAGAAAACCCTAAACCCTACTTGGATCTTAGTGACCTAAATCTCCTGGCTACCAGGGCCCCAACTGTCTGCCAGCCTAGGCCTCCTCCCAGCCACGCTGAGCATACGGCCTGCGCAGACAAGTCTAGCCCTAGAAGCCCAGGTACCCATATAGTAGGTCCTTGGGTTATAGATAGTAGAAATTCATATAGGGACTTAAGGACAGGAACCCAATATGTAGGTAACTGGGCTTCTAGGGTAGAGTTTGGGTTTTGAACTGGGTGTCCAGCTGCGGCGGGCTTGGGCTAAGTACAGAACTTGTGCACTGAAGACGTGCTCTTTATATGGGGAGGCTAGGGATCTGAACTACCGAAACCAATTCAGACTCCGTGGGTCCAAGGTCTAGTAGGTACGGTAAAAGACTCACTAGGTAGGATAGCATGTTAGTGTATATCAAACTCGACCTCTAGAACGATTACAGAGTTTAGGATCAAAAAATCCGAATGAACCCTATCTGAGTCCGCTGTCCGTGTATTTTTCCGTGTTCTATTCCACTTGGTTGTCCATGTGATTCTCCATTGGTCTAACCCTAGACTCTAGACCCTTAGCCTTAAGTATTGCAGTAGTTTCGATTCTCGCTTCCAGTTTGCCTATTCATATGATTAATGATAAATTTTGCTGGTAGACAAGTACTAAGCTCGATGTATGACTTGCTTTATCCTTCCTGGGCCGCTTTTGTTGGCGTCGAGGTCTGTTTTTTTGAATGGATGAACTTCAAAAAACAAGACCCAGCGAAGAAGGGGATCCGAAGGTAAGATATTCTGAGCCCCTAACCCTAAACCCTGAATCTTAAACTCTAATCCCTGAGCCCTAAACCCTTGTATGGGTCTAAATTCAGTAATATCACTGTGAGGTCTATATGAGATACACCATACCATCGCTAAACCAGGAATCTGAGAGCATGAACATGACAATTATGTAGGCCCCGGTATTGAGACTGGGTTAGCGCTGAGGCTCTCTGAGAAATTGAAGCTGGTGTATCCTACACCTACGTCATTGTACAATGAGAGTGTAACGAAGTGATAGTAGCCAAGGTTCAATATATAACAGGATCGCGCCTAACAACAATGGAAGTATTGCAGCAGTAATCGTCACAATACGAATCCTAATATTACTACCGTTACCACTAATCCGAGCAGTTGAAATCACTCGTACACTCCCCACCCGAAGGCTGTGTAGGGTGTTCTTACACCCTAGCAGCTACAGCTTAAAGTTAGGGTCCCCACAAGCCCTGTCTTTGCCAGTTCTTATCTCAAGGATTCTTTTCCTGCTGGTTGTTAAGAAGACATGGAAAACCAAATGGCAAAGTAAGTGGGCAGCGGAAACAGGGGTCTTTCGGGATACATGGGGTTTAGGATTTGGGGTTTACTTGCAGGTTGTTAGCAGGTAATGTAGGAATGGACAAGAAAATGCAACTTACTCTCTTATTGGGGCTATAATATAGAGGCTACTATACGAAGCCAAAATTGCTCCATGGGCTACAAACAACCAGTAAGGTTTTCGGGATAAGGGAGACTCGTATCATCCGCACGCAAAAGGCACTAATCATGGTCCGCAGTAAAAGACCCGTTTCAAAACGTCACTCTGGATCGCGAGAGCCCCCTGGATTTTGTTGTTGATGCTGATGCTCGCATTTGCAATCGCTGGTCACACTTCAAAAGAGTTAGATGGGATCTCCATAAAAGAGACGGCTGTTTGTGAGAAGCACCCAGAATTCGACCATTTGTGAGAAGCCCCCAGAATTCGATCATGAATCTGTCAATCCCAGTTGGGACTTCTTGCTGTTCAGCCACGAGGCCGGAACCCTGCACCAAAGTGCCAAATGCAAAAACCTTGCATCCCAAACCCAAAAACCTCCAACACAGTAAAGCCCTTGACCTCCAGCCCATCTTCACCATACTGTTGGCAGGGCGATACACCTGCCAGGAGTAGAAGGCTCCAAGGTTGTAGCGGTTGGATCTCAGGGTTTGGTCTAGGGCTTAAGATTTCAGGTTGTTGACGGCGAACTCTAGGACTCAGGCTGCCAAATGTTGGATTCAGGGTGTCGTGTTGGATTCACCTGCTCTCTACTCGCCCCAGTAGTTGGGGGCCGCAAACTTTTCAATTATGTATTAGTCATAGGTCCTAGTAAGAGAGATGGTACAAGTGATCGTAACCTCAGAGGGCTCTGCATCGCTTACTGCCGACCGGGAGACTGTTCAACAAATTGAGGCTCCCCTCAGGTTGTCCTCACTATTGGGGCTAGATCTTAATTGGGGGGGAGGAGGTCCATGCTAAGATCCTGTGCTCCCTAAACACCCCCCGCCTAAGGTTTCATATTTGTTGGCCTTCAATCTTCGAGTCCAAAGTGAAAAGAAAGCAGCTGGTAGCAATATGTGTCAGCAGGTGCTTTCCTTTCGTTGAAGCGATCCTTAACGCGTAGGTTTCTTCGAAGAGCCCCAGGCAGTGGGCACTCCAACACGTCAAAGTAGTGATTCCCAGCAAGGCTGTCCCAGTCAATCCCTTCCGGCATCAGACAAAACAGCCCAAACTTAGTTGAGGTCAACGTAGCTCTTATGTATAGACTTAGATCCCCAGGGTTAAGAAGAAAACATAAGAGTTGCTCCTGCATGGAAGACCTACTTTCTGGAATTGTGGAAGTGCGCTCACTCGTCCGCGCAACAAGTGGATTTGTAATCTGCAAGGTCTGTGCAAGTACAAGATTCCGGTTCCTAATTGGTTTTTTTTTATCAACATAGACGATAAAGAGCGCAGCACTGCCCCAATGCATGCGGCCCCAGCATGTGTTTTGTTGTTCAGTACAGGTTGCCAATGCACGACATGTCCAAGAACTGACATCTTACACCTGAGGCCTTACAACAATGCAACGGGCTCAGCTGCTAGCCACGTCCAAGTTTCTGAACGAAAAGACAATTACGTCAAAGCTTGTACCTTCAGGTAATCATCTTCTCAGGTGTGGCAGTGTGCTTCAAGAGCAGCTCTTTTTCGCGGAAATGACCTAGCTGGTTCGCAAGTACTAATGACTCTTCAGGCAATCTCACCGTGTCTGCGAAACCCTATAATTTCCTCAGCTGACCCCAGCTAGCAATGCTGCCAATTGCATGTATTGCATCTGGAGCAATGATATGCAGCTTGTGCTTGCAGTCACTACTCGAGGGCAAGAGGATTACTTCTTGGATGGTAATGCAAAAGTTTATTCGTGGGTTCGAAGATGGCTCCTGTGATTTGGAAAGTGTATGCTGCGTCAAGTGTTTTGGTCCAACCCAGGTATAGCGTCTTTTTAAGAAGTCTGAACTCCATTAGCAGCTTTGCGCATCGCGCAGGAATGTCGAGATTCGTATAATATTCTATTTCCAAACAACAGAAGAATGAGAACCTCTGTCAAGAGGTGGAGTCGCCGTTATGTTGAGGGAGCCCCGGAATGTCTGCAGGCCTTCAGCTTCAATACCAGTTGTGTGCGCAGCTGCTTCATCATGTCTTGCCTTGAAGAAACGGTTCAGCTTAAGGGTTTTGTAGGTTGGGTCCTACCCCCACCCATTAACATTCTGTAATAGGGGTTATACTAAAAGCTATATAGAGTTCTAGTATAAGAAGTATCCAGCTGTTAATGAGTGGGGTGCAGGACCCAGAGTATAGGGCTTGGAGGCCTATGCTAGCTCACCTACCTGCCCTTTACGCTAGGGTTTAGGGTTTAGGGTTGAAGAGATATGGTCCAGGTCTCCACTCCCAGACATACGTTTGTGCTACCTGTTCGGGTCTTACAAGTTCGAATGGATCCTACATTGAGGCACCATCCTGTGCCTTCTCAGACAACAGCATACCCACATGTTGCTTCCTTATTAGGATTTTACTCATATCATAATGTCTTAGTCCGTATTTTGATTGTATGCATGGCTGACATGTCAAAACTCGATGTCCAACGTAATGAACCAATGTTGTACATTTCTCTCAACGTCTTCTGAGGTACCATCCAACCCTTAACCCGAAACCCTAAACCTTACACCTGTCTCGAAGTAGGGCCTTTAGTCCCTGCGCTGAAATGGTGGTTGCACAGAATAGGGTTTCGGGTTTGGGGACTTGCAGGGTCAGGGGGACTTAGTAAGTAGGTTGATCATGGAAATAATTGGGACCAGTACATGGCTTGCAAGGGTTGAAAACCCCTAAGCCAAAAACCCCTAAACCCTAAACTAACAGTCCCCGTGGCCCTCTAAGAAGGCATGTCTAGGACCAGGAATTCCAAGGTAACATCAGGGCCTCCTTCTGGATTCATGCAGGGACTGCTTTGAGAACATACCGTATGGGAGCAGCTAAGGACTATATGCGGTTTTAGTGCATCCCTCCTCCAAACTATATTCATTGTATGCTGCGGAAGAAGGGGTTCCTTTTTGACCGTGTGTTGGATATCATACTTGAAGTACTTATGCATGACCTGGTCTGCGCAGATGCGTTCTCAAAGCAGGGGCCCCAGAGAGACCCCTTGATCTGTGGACCTATCAGGATTACATGCGGGAAGCTTCCCTATCCAGGATTCTATAGGGAGAGCTTTCAGAAAGTGCTTTGCAAAAGACGTTGTGCCGAGCCTGCTGCTGTCAAACAACGCATGTGCTGTTGGTACTGTGGGACCCTACGGATTCCTGGGGGTTCTAAGGCAGTGTCATTTGTCTATGTGGCACGGACATGAACCAACCTTCACAAGCTACAGCAACCCCAAAGCCTAAGGGTCCAAGGACCCAATAATGAGATACTTAGGATTTGGGCCATAGTAATTGTAGTACAGGTTTTGGGGAAGTATACCCTTGAACCATGAACCTTAAACCCTAAACTCTAGAACCCAAACCTTGGGTACTAGGACCCTCAGGGAAAATGGTTCAAGCTCCAAACTTGCAGATGTCACAGCCCGGGGCCAAGAGACCTTCGACATGAAGGTCTAGGGTTTAGGGTTTACGGCCCCGAACCTCCAATCCCATGAAATTCATATCGTACCATGCAAAGTGACCCTGTGGTGGAGGCTTATTCCTGCCTCAAGCAATCCAAATCCAGAGCTGGAAAATCTAAACGAAGTTGTTTAATTTGTTTAGAAAGGATTTTACCTGCAAACCCTGCATGAAACTCGCAACATGTTTTCCCGAGATTCCTTTGCTTCAGGCATGTTCAGGCTCTATGCTAGCTTTGGGCTTGATTTAACTTGAAGATTTCCGAAGGGCAAAGGTTTCCGGGGTGAAGAAACTTCCTCCTCCTCCTCATCATCATCACCTATGACCGAGTGTACAGTTTCAACTAGGCACGCTTTGCACTCAGCGCGTGGCACATTGCACTGGCCGTTCACACTCACGATGTGGTCCCCTAGCAACAGTCACTTGAACCCTAAGCTGGGTAGCTACTCTGCAACTTCAACTAAGCTACAAGTACAAGGAAACTATAGGGTTTACCAGGCATCCACACTATGGAGGCTGAGCTTAAGTTCCCTAACAGCAACCCAGGAAGGCGCCGAACATGCAATCACTAGTCAGTTACCTTGAGTTGTTCTGATAATAGTTGCAGGGTAGGTTTTGCGGAAGAGCATGATTCTGGGGCACGTGCACCCTTCACAGAACTTTCTATGCGGTTGTGCAAAGTGCTGATCAACATGAGTTTATAGAGCCGTATAAAGTTATACACGTCTTCACTATAGAAGGCCTCATCCGTAACATAGGTTGCATGTAGGCGCTAATGGCTTGGTAAGTCGAGAGGTATCCTCACCCAAACTACAATAACATGAAGTGTAAAACGGAGCCTATCCCTAAGGGTCCAAGTACCTAATAATCCAAAAAGTTCCCCCAAACCAAACTGCCACCATTACCCAAATCCTAAGTACCTAATTCTTGGGTACTTGGACCCTAAACCCTAAACCCTGACCCTAAAACCTTAATATTGGGTACTTGGACCCTTAGCCTATCTAGAGGAACGATGCGTGATAGGATCTACATCCATGGCCTCCCCCAGTCGACGCTCCTCTGCATATGGTAGTTTCCCTAAATTACTGTTCCCAAAATGGGGGAAATTTATAATATAGGGCCCCGTATTATAATGGGAACCCAAATATAGGACCCCCTATTATAGGGAATTTAGACCAATCCCCATATGCTCTATAGTCTGAACCCCTACTTGGAGGGTCACGGGGACTTAGTAAGTAGGTTACTAATGGGGATCGTTAGGGCTACTATATGGGTTATAGGGATTATTAACCTACTTACTAAGTCCCCCTGACCCTCCAAGTAGTATCCCCCTTAGTAAACCCTGTAATAGTCCTTATATAATACCCTATATTACCCCCTTTTGAGGAGTTTCGACTGTAGCTCATATGCTCACCAATATTCCCAAGAAACCGCGTATTCATCGACTAGGCCATGATAAAAGCCTCACCTCACCTCATTTTCCCTACATGTGAGCTACTGTCGAAACTCCTTGAAGGGGGTTATATAAGGCATTATATAAGGACTATTACAGGGGCTACTAAGGGGGATACTACTTGGAGCCCAAATTTCCGTTTCATGGTCCAATTTCTTTTCCTCTGGATTCTCGTTACTAAGGGCATCGTATTCGAGGTTTATAATGAATCTTACGCCCTAAGCTCTGAATCGTGAGGGTCCGTGTTTGTTTGGAGAAGGGTAGGGACCAGCCGAGGTTGATGCACAAAACACAGGGTTCAGGGTTTAGGATTTGCATCGCAGAGCTGGTAAATAGTGGTTTCCATGTTATTTTCCATTATCCCAATACAACCCTTATATTACCCCAATGGAACCATTCTATGAAAGCCTACAGACAGGTTGGGGGGGGTTGAGGGGATAATTGCTTAAGGGTTTTGGGGTTTAAGTTTTAGTCTTTTAGTCTTTAGCGATGTTATAGCAGTGAGGCGTTGAAGGCTCTTCCCATGTACACGCTGTAGCTGAGACCCAGCAGGTGCTTAGAACAACAGCGCCGTGGCGCTGAACTCCTGATAGGGAAGCTTCAGAATGTGCAAGCCCCAAAAGTTACCAACATTCCCGTATTTCCCTACAACCCTTACGTAGCTATAGCCAACTCTGACCCCAAAGGCTATTCTCGTCACATTCACTCCCCTCGAAAGAATTCCCTTTTTCGGTCCAGCTTCCGGCTGCGCTTCCCGACAGCTCCATTAACCCACTGAACCCGCCAAAGACCACAAAGCCTGAAGCAACTCCACACCCCAAAAACAATGAACCTATAGACTTTCCTAAGCCCCAAAATCTCCTTAGCCAGAAACCCCTTCAGCCCTCAACACCCGGTTCTATGACTTGAGGGCGAAAAGCCAAAACATTTCAATGCTGAGTCTCGCACCAGGCTCAATTCTCCGTACCCTGGCTATGTGGAGGGTTGGAGCTCTATTTGTGCAAAGTTTGGGGCTTCAGGATTTGAGAGGAGTTGGGGGTTCCGGCTTCAAAGGGTTCAAAGCAAAGCATGGGACCACCAAACCCTTTGAAGAGCAGAGCATGAGAAGTTGTATTGGGGTGCCAATCGGCTGGCGGCAGCTGTTCAAGACTATGAAGAAGTTTCCTCGTTGGCTTTGAGACCAAGTGTCCTAGGCTGTCGCATACAGACTTCGGCTGCCATTAATAGCATCGTTAGGGCACGCGCTCTAGGATCTTATTTCAGCAGTGCACGACTTGAGCATCTACATCTAAGCCCGTGACTGCTACAAGCTCCACGTCGAATGCCGAGTAACACTTGTAAAGCAGCACCCAGCGTTAGGTTCCTGATCAGTGCCTCGTCCGCGACACCCAAAGTCTTGATGATACGAAGAAGATTCTGGATGAAAGTACCTGAACCCCTAAAGCAGGTAAAATAATAGCCCAAAACACCTAAAAGTAGCCCAGAAGGCCATTATTCTACATACTTTTGAGGTTCAGGTATGGGACTTGCGCGGAACATGAAGGAGTCCTGATACGACTTGTACTCAGGCTCCTACGTTATGACATGAAGGCGTAACTTTGCTCAAACTCTAAGCAAGTACCCAATAAGTAGGTCCCTTTAAAGGGCGTATATAGGGGTTTAGGGTTTAAGTACCCCATATTCATATACTTCCCCAAAACCTGTACTACAGTTACCATTACCCAAATCCTAAGTACGTGATTATTGGGTACTTAAACCCTAAACCCTAAACCTATACATCCCCATACATACCCCTATATATCTCTTTAAAGGGACCTAGTTCTTGGGTACTTGGACCCTTAGGTAAATGCAAAGGATCCTCGTAAAGAGTTCTTGCAGCTTTCACTTCTTGGGGGGAATAGGCCCTTCAAAGTCTGAAGCTCTATATAGTTTAGGGGTTACTTGGAGGGTCAGGGGGACTTAGTAATAATGGCAAAGGAAATGGAAACTACTATATACTATTTTTTTACAACCAATCGGACTTTTGATGTCTGCCGATAACGACACGGATATCCTATTTGGGGTTTAGGGTTTAAGGGGACTTAGTAAGTAGGTTAATCACCACCCATATAGGAACCCTGATTATCCCAGTATTAAACCACTTGCTACGTCCCCCTGACACTCCAAGTATGCTGCCTGGGATTAAGGGTCATGTCCGGATGGCTCAAATTCGATTTGCACAAGTATGCCCCCGTTCTTGTTTTTTTGGGGCCCCCCCCAAGGCGTAGTCCTGCCCGAAGACAAATCTTTTAGAGTCAGCAGGTATATGCTTGCTGTTCTTTTACTCTCCGCGTAAAACCGAAAGAGCCTGTTGCTTACACCACCTACTTCAAGCCCCTTCACCCTGAAAGACGCCGGCAGCGCGAGCGGACTTCATCGCCGACGCACTGTTTGTTCCATGCCTCAGCAGGCAATCGCCTAAGGGGGTCGTCAATACGAGTTGGACCTTGGGGAAGTTTAGGTTTAGGAGGGCTTACGGCAGTGGATTCGTCTCAGGTTTAAGTTGGTCAAGTTTAGGGTTCGAGAGAATACTGAGGAGGGCTGTGCTGCCTCCGCCCCTGAAACACCCTTTGTCAAAGGCTCCATGAGTCTTGAAATGCAAGTCGTTCACATGAGCCCCCAGCTGCAGGCATCAGCACGTGCCAAGAATGCCGTCCGAGCCATAACAGCACGATTGAAGGACAGCCCATTCAATTCCAAGCAAAGAAACTCATATGAGCTAGAGTCTAAACTCCTAGTGTCCCCCTTAATAACCCCTAGAGCAGTTTTCTATATAATCCCCTAAATAACCCCCTTTAAGGAGTCCCGAGTCAAGCGCCGCATCCTTTGGCACGAACAGGTCTGTTGAGATGGAATCGCTTCGTCATCATACACAATGGAAACGACCATGTTCGGGGTGATAAGGGTTTGGGGCTTACGGTGGTTATATAGGGATAATGGAGAATAAAATGGAAGCTACCATTTGTTGCAGAGAACTCTGGTGAGAAAAAATCTATGCATTCAACAAATTGAGAGGCCTGCGTTCTGCCCCACATCGGATGCCGGAAACATGCACCAGGACTTCCCCAACGTTAGAATTCAGGAATGACCTGTCAGCTTAACGATATCATGTTGGGGTCCATTCAAGGTCCCCTATACCATAACGCTACCAGCAAACAATGACCATGATAGCGGCAACTATTCCCTACAAGCCCCTCTATATGTACATATATATATATATACCCAGTTTCCCATTCATTGTCCATGTCTAGGTCTCTAAATCTCCTTATACACCCCTTGTTATATTAGGCTGGGGTGACGGTCTGCCAAGTTCTAAGTGTTGGGCGACCATGACTCCATCTTCAAGCATTTCTTTGACCTGACCAGCAGCTCATTCGAGGGTTTGTCAGTCAGGAACGTGTGGAATTCTACCTCCCTTCAGGCCGCCACACCCCACCTGCCCCTTTAATCCCTATGAAGCTCAAAGAAGGTGAGGTTTTCCGAAGGTCATGAACCCTAAACCCTTGTGCACAAAACTTGGCAGCCTAAAGAGTCAAAATGTACACGCTTAGACCCATAGGCGCCACAGCCCTGGAAACCTAAATACACTAAACGTAGAACCGGATAGGCCTCCTTTAAGTACATAAAATGTGGGATATATGGGGATCTTACTACAATATACCCAAAGCCATATTCTGTCCACCTAAGGGGGACTAGACACCCTTGGCAGCCCCCACCCTCTATGCGTAAACGCTCCTGGGTCTAAATACTAAAAAGTCATCCCCTAATTGTTCCTAATTGTAAAACCAAAAGGAAATAGGATTTAAGGATATCACACCCAAATAACGGAGAATCAAATGGAAAGAACATGTCGGAGAATGAAATGAAAACTAGGGTTCTATAGAGGTTCATACCAACTAGGGTAGATTTGGGGCCCCTGTGCGAAGCAGTTTTCTGGCTGTATTCTAGAGGTGATGAAAGGCAATAAAGCCAAAAAAATGACATCTACCCTAAGTAGACTAATCGTCTGCATGTGAAGAATAACCCTAAACCCCTTGGACCTGTGCCACAAGCTAAAAAAAATCAAAATCTCCACGGTCTCTTAGCGGTTTAGGGTTTAGGGTTTGACCGCTAAATCCTCCATTCTGTCCCAAACCCTCACGTGTTACAAGGACTAAGCCCTAAGACCCTAAACCCCTGTAACCCTAACTCCCCTAAACCGAATACTCAGTGACTTCAGAAAGAATTCCATCTGTCAGCTTCTCACAACTGGGGGGAGGGAGGATGTTAGAGACTCAGGGGGCCTATGGGGATTAGGAGGAGATTGGGGATCATGGGACCCTGCTCGGGATCCATGCTATCTATGAGAGTCATCATTGGGGACTCCTGGTAGCCTCAAACCTCGAATTTTGATGCTTGTGTGTCGAGCCTCCAGGGGGGGCTGTCCATGCCAATGCTTCACCTCAGATGATATCGGTTTGGGGTCATATAGGGGAATAGAGCGGTTCAAAGGGCCGCATAACTGGAGGCAATAAGGGTTATAGGGTCTGGGAGAACTATGGAGAATCAGATGGACTACAATAAAGGTTGGAAATAAGAGTCAGTAAGCCAAACTTGCTATTCCGTCAGATGTTAAGGCCTAACAGGGGCCAATGTGGCTTAGCAAAGCTCAATCTGAATTTGCGAAGTGAACCTTCAGCTTCATTCTACGACTGTGATGTTCAAAGCATGCGGTGCTTTAAACGCTGTTTCAGCTGCAGTTTACCACACGCAGTATGCCAACACTGATGGAATCAGGGTGCGTGGGCTGCACAAGCAAGTTTTTCGAGTATGTTCCAGAAATGTGACTTGTACAAGACCTCGCCTTTAAGTTCTTCCGAACCCTCTCCCAAAATGGTGAAGGATATAATTGGGAGCTTCAAAAACTTTTTACTACAAAAGACATGGTTACTTTAGGGGGAAGGACCCCCCGAGCCATCCAGACTCGAATCTTTAGCTACACTGCTACAGTACACCTTGAACCGCAGGTCCTGGACACCTCAACCCTAAGCTCCTTGGTCCTAAGCCCTTACCCAAGAAGCCTCCCCCAACCTAACATGGAACCCCAAACATGGCCTCAAAGACTACTGCCCCTTTTGAAAAGAGGTTACCTGAGGTTGTAATTATGTCATTTTGGGTGAGAATACAGCCTCTCCCCAGCTCCTCTGAGTCCGAAACCAGCATGCCGACCTTGTCAAAAGGTGATGCCTGCCACGCTCATGCCCCGGAACTCTCAAAATGAGGATACCTTGGGATCTTTCAGAAATGGCCTCAGGAAGGAACGTCGTAGCCTGAGGCTTCTGGGTTGCCGACTATTTATAGGGTTTAGGGTTTAGGGTCTCTTGCAAAGCCTGTCCACGCACAAAGGATTTAGGGTTTAGGGTTTAGGGGTTAAATTGGGGTAAGGATTTACTGTCTGCGTTCCAGAAAAGTAAAGAAGCCGAATGGTGTCATAGTGGTGGAAAAGACTTCTGGCTGGTGCGCGTTCTGTCGCGGTCCCTATCAATTTCAGTGCCAAACACATGGAAGGCAAACGGGCACAAAATGATGGGCGACAACTTCTCAAGCCTAAATGAACACCGGTGATAAAGATAACAGGCAACTGTGCGCTTTTCTGTTGTGGCCAGCCCATCTTCGGGGATTGCCTTAAGCCAAGTTGCTGAGCTCCGAGGCCAGAACCAATCTACTACGTTTCGTAATATTTAATGAGGTTATAGGAACCTCGAAAGTGCAAAAGAGTACATGCCCAGCTGCTTAGCAAAACACTGCTGTTCTGGCGGGCGAAAACTGTCCTGAAGCAAGTGAGGCGGCCCATAACGGATGCAAACGTAACCACACGGAATGCTTACCCACCTCCCGGCCCATACTCCAAACCCCAAACCCTAAAAACACAAGGCAGTCAACCTTGAAACCAAATCATGGGCTCCCTTACTGCTATTCCCCCGATACTAGCCCCGCTCAGTTACACAAGGCTATTTGAACATGTCGATGGCGAATCAAACCTAATTAACGAATAAAGTCTGGGAGAAGCATTTAGACCTTTGGCTCAACCTCCATGTCGGTTGGCCCCTGAAGAACTGCCAACCATACATCGCAACACACAACGAATGCAAAGCTTAGAGGCTTCTAACATACTCGGAGTCGCTTTCTCCTTCAACAGGGAGTACCTACGTAAATGGGTGTTCGCGCCTCCTAAAACCCTGAACCCTCCCTTTAGCCCTAAACCGTTAAGCCCGTGGCCCGGGGGATCCCGCGGGCCTTGCGCGTGGTGAACTCAAAAGTAATCGCCCCGGATTCTGAGCAACCGACGCCCAGACCAATCTCCTTCACGATGTGGGTTGTTGCTCAGGGCTTCGGGGTCAGGTTTCAGGGTTAGAGTTGGGATTTAGGATTCAGAGCACAGAGTTCAGGAGCCAAAGCTAGAGGTCTTAAGTATCATATTGTAGTATGTGGGTGCTTCCATTTTCTTTTCCATTATCCCCATATTGCCCTATGCTACCCTATACTATCCCAATATTACCCCAATATACGATGAGTAGGAACTTACTTCATACACCAGCCTATTGCTGCCTTGGTGCGCTACATGGCTGCAGCGAGGGGTTATATAAGCATTATATAGGGTATCTATTGGGGTGGTATAGAGATAACGCAAAAGAAAACAAACACCGCAGGGATTACAGTGATTATGTGGACTTTCCGGAGTTGATGTAGACAAGACGGTTAGGGCTTAAAGTTTAGAGCTGAAGTGTGCGTCAGGCTTTTCCCAACATAAGGAGCGCAACAGAAACTCTAAGCAGGATTCGTTACGCTCGACACTCGACCCCAAACCCTGAGCACGAAACCCTGAACTATACGCCCTAAAATCCTGAGCCTCCAATCCCTGAGTCCTACATGGACTTCCGAATGGTAGTTTCCGAATATTAAGGTACCCCAATATAGACCCCCAAATACTACAGTCCTTATCAACGGGACCGCCTCAAAAGGTACCTCTAATTTCGGGAAACCCTAAACCCTAAACCCCATAAACCCTTATACATAGAAACCCTATATAACCCTATAATCCCCTTTAGAAGCTAAGTTGCGCCTGGAAAGTTTCGACCTGAGGCATAGATGCTGGATCGGCGGACCACTGCAGCATGGCATCTCCTGGAGGTTTCCCCTAAGGGTTCAAGGTACCTAATACGTAGGTCCCTTTAAAGGGGGTATATAGGGGTATATAGGCATATTTAGGGTTTAGGGTCCAAGCACCCAATATTTTAGGAGGACCCTCCACCCTGTAATAGTGACTATAAGGAGTAATAGGGATTATTTTAGGGTCCTATTATATTCCTATTATACCACTATTACAGGGTGGGGGGTCCTGCTAACCAATATTCAACTTCCCAAAACCTGTACTACAATTACAATTACCCAAATCCCAGGTACCTTATTATTGGGTACTTGGACCCTTAAGGCCTTAAGGTAAGGCTACGAGGTGCAGGTACCTAACAACCACCCTCCCCAGCGCTATGCCCAATGCAAATAGGAAAGCCGAACGGAGATGTATATGGGTGTCCATGCCGCGTTTTTGCAAGGTAGGTACGTGCGTGGGACTTGGGACTGAGAACTGATTTCAAAAAGTTTGGGGAAAGCGCGTCATCAACCCTAAACCCTGAACCCTAAACCCTAAACCCTATCAGGTTGCGGGTTTTGTCAGCCATGCCTGCTGACCCGAGACCTCTCGACGAGCAAGAGACTTCAGCAGGCATAGTTAGGGGCCCATGCCTTTTACCCTAAGCGTCCAAGTACCCAATAACCATATGTTTCCCGAAAATCTGTACTAGAATTACTATTACCCAAATCCCAAGCACCTTATTGTTGGGTACTTGGACCCTTAGGGATAGTTTGGGGCTGATGCCTGTTACGTATGAATCCGAATGTGCATGAGCAAGGTTGGTTGAAGTCACGAAGACTTCTCTAACAGGATCAGCAGGCACGGGCATGTTGAAAGAACGGCGATGAAGATACGCAGCATCGAAAGGATACTGGTATAGGCTTCTCATTTATCCCCCCTAGGAGCTAAGGGATTCGGTGCTGGAATTCTAAGTGTCGGAGGCAAAGTAGTTGGGAGCGCAGTATCCACGCAAAAATACCTGAGGACCTATAAGGCTGCTGGGGTAGGGGGACGGATGGATATCACGACACGTTAAGCCCCCGTGTTTTGCTGCAGGAGGGAGACGGTTGGATCTGCCTGGATATTGGGCTCATGCGTTCCAAAAATTCAAGAAGTGCCGAGTGGGTTTCTTTTGGGTGTAACGAACCCAATTGGTTGCCTGTCTCCGGAAAAATGACATGCCCCACGTGTGACTAGGATATCCTTGAGGAGCTTCTCCCATACGGGGTCCTGTGCGCCAAGATTTGCCTGGCACTGAAGGTAGGAAACAGAGAGCAGCCACACATCTTTCGCGCGGAGAGAGAATGTCCTGCAAGGCACCTTTTGGGTCGAGACGAACTCCTTGCCATCCATGAGTGTAAAAAGCTCCAGGCATCTGGAGTATTGTAGGGCTCTATGACATTCTGGCACCAGGCGCATAGATGTGCCAAGTATAAGATTGAAAGGAGGAGTGGCAAAGGCAGTTGTCAGACCCTCCAGGCTGATAGCCGTGGGGCCCAGTAGAAGCCAGCAAAGAACTGTGTGTGAGGTCACGATCAAAATCATGTGGCATCACCGTCGCTCCCAAGGAATCGCAATCGATTTCTGTCGCCTCACGTGGCCAAGTCCACACAAGGTAGCTAAGAGCTACAGCTAACATGTTAGTGATACGCACATGATGAGTGCATGTCCCAACCTAGTCTCATACATTTCCCAGACAAAGCCTACACCCTGAACCCTATAAACCCAAAACCCTAAAAAACCTAAAAACCCTGAACCCTAACAACCCTACAAACCCTAAAAACACTAAAAACCCTAAACCCCAAAACCCTAAAAACACTAAACACTAAAAACATTTTAAAAAAATAACACACACTAAAAAACCTAAAACCTAAAAACCCTAAAAACTCTGAACCCTAAACACCCTTAAAACCCTAAACCATAAGACTGCAGGAGCATGGTACTAAGCCTTCGGAAGCGCCCTAGCATGTCTTAGACTGCCTTGCCTGGCGGCTTATAGGCCCTCAATCCTTCCCCTAAAGGTCCAAGTACCCCACATTCATACAAGTCCCTTTAAAGGGGGTATATAGGGATATTTTGTCCCTTTAAAGGGGGTATATAGGGCTCTATAGAGTCGAGTTTAGGGTCCAAGTACCCAACAATCATATACTTTCCCCAAAACCTGTACTACAAGTACTATTACCCAAAATCCTAAGTACCTTGTTATCCGGTACTTGGACCCTTAGTAGGGTTCTTTAGGGTGGATTTCACAGGGCCATCCGAGCCATCGAGCCATAGAGGAGAGGATGATCCAAACAGGGCTCTTGGGTGTAAGCCCCCCTTAAGTAGATAGAATATGGGTTTAGGGTATAGTCTCCCTTAAGTAGATACAATATGGGGAATATGGGTATCTTACTATAATATACCCAAAGCCATATTCTATCTACTTAAGGGGGACTATAACCTTCAGTTAGCAGTTCAAGGGCTCGGAGTTAAGGGCTTCCAGGTCTTCGGGTGGAGCTTTGGTGGTGAGGAAATTGTTGGAGGCGTGATGTTGCATGCAAGGTTCCACATATAGTCCCCACTTAAGTAGATAGAATATGGCTTTGGGTATATTATGATAAGATCCCCATATACCGCCGCATGAAGGGGGACTGTAGTCTGAGAAGCTCTCATACCTTACACCTTAAACCTCAAATCCTACACATCCCCATAGAACCTTACACAATGGACCTGAACGGCTCAATATTCTCTAGCCGAACCCCAAAAGTAGGTGAACACAGCACAAAACACCACAATATAGACCAAACAGCAATAATGCCACATACTTTCGGGGTTCAGGTATATACCCCTATATATAATCCTTATAAGATGCCTATATAAACCCTAAAACCCTAAACCCTAAACCCTAATATAACCCCAAAGATGTACATGACACCCTGCAGGGAGCCTCTGCCTTCGGGAGGAAATTGCGGAGCCAGCGCCAGGGAGGGTTCTGGCACCTGCAAACTGGCGGAATTGTGCTAAGAGTTTAGGGTTTAGGGTTTAAACCTCCTCCTTTTCTGGGTAATACAAGCGTAATATAGCAATATAGGGGGGGATATAGGGTTTATATAGGATAATGGAAAAGAAAATGGAAACTACTATTTAGGGTTATTAATGAACACCCCCCTCCTTTTAAGGGCATAAATATTAGGATCTCGATTATAATCCCTTTTAAGGGGAGGGGGTTTATCAATCACGGGTGTAGGTTAGTTCCAATCGAAAATCAAGCCATCTTTTAGGGCCACAGCAACGAAAAAAAAAGGGTCATCTTAGGACCACCATATCTACCTGGACCCAAAAGTAGATAAAATAATGGCCCAAGGACCCCTAGACGCAGTCAGTAAGGCTATGATTCTGCGCGCTTTGGGACTTTGGGGGGGTCCAGGTATGTATACATATATATATATATATACTGGGTTGCTGTTAACGTATATGCATTTCCTATAAAACCCTAAACCCTAAACCCTAAACCGTGCCATCTATCTGAAGAACCCTCACTAACCTCGGCGGCCTGCTCGTCTTCCTATGTTTACGAAAAGTGCCACGGTTCCACCCAAACCCTGAGGGTCCAAGTACCCAATACTAAGGTATTCAGGATTTGGGTAACATAGTAATTGTAGTACAGGTTTTGGGGAAGTATGCGATTATTGGCTACTTGGACCCTTAGGGAAAAGCATCAAACTAGAACGCAGAGTTCGAGCCCGAAACCCCGCAAGGCAATTTAGCCCCCAAACCCAAAACACTCGATCTGGATTTGAGCTCAATGGGGCAAAGTACACCCTAGCTTGACCCTTCCACATGCTAGGATTATATTTGGACTAGGAGCGAACTAGCTGTCCCTCCTCATAGTTCTTCTATGGTGTTTCTGCAAAGGCTAGCTTGTAGGACAAGCTGTACCCAACTGTAGTGACGGCCATTCGAAACATTCAGGGCTTAGGGTTTCGGGGCACATCCAATGCGCCATCTCTAGTGGAGCAGTGTAGGGGCCTCTTTGACTTGAATAGGGCAAGGGGTACATTGCGTTTTAGCCTTTTCGGACTATCCTGATCTGTCAAGCGGGACAAGACAGCGCTGCTTTCCGGGTTGGGGGCTTGTAGACATGAGGTTTTCTTCGATTGTTACGAGCTGATGGGCTTCTGATTTTGGCCGGGTCTATCTACCCTACTCCTTTAAAGCAGAAGAAGTATGTGTATCTAAATTCAAGCTGCGACAATTCTAGAGCACCACCTGCCCGCAGCAGATCGCTAAACTGGAGCACCCTTGGAAAGTCAGATTCCTACAAAATGGTGCGTAAACCCGCAACCCAAAAAGACCGGTACAAACCCCAAGCACAATGTCCAATCTCACATTGACTTCCTTTCACTATCCTGCTATGAGTTTAGACTTCTCTTCACTATCCTGCTATGACTTTAGCGGTTCAAACCTGCTATGATTAGCACCAAAGCTCTAGATTTTGCAAATGGTTCTACAATTTCAATCAGAACCTAAGTCATCATCGGAAGCTGCAACCCTAAAACCTGAACCCTGTGTAAGACCCTGAGGTTGCGCCTGGAAGGTTTCGACTGGCGGGATGGGCGCCTGCTCTGATGACCACGGCAGCGCGCCATCTCCTGTGCCAAGGGCTACTCTTTTGCCAAGTTTAGGGTTTAGGGTTTAGGGTTTAGGGTTTAGGGCCAAAGCTATACTCCCCTGGAGTTAGGCAATATCCAATTGCTCATTCATGAGCCCATTATAACATATTATAACCACATTGCAACCCTTCATAAGCAGGATCTCTTATCCACTAGGAACTCCGGCGTCCCATCAAGCAGGGCTTTGGGGTTCAAGTTTTAGAGTGACAAGTTAGCGAGAGGCAGGCTGATGGTGTTTTCCAGGGAAAGTGGCAAACTATCTTGGAGCTACCTGGCAGTTTCCATAAGTAGGAGACCCCAACATACTATAGTCCTTTTTATGGGGACCCCCCCAAAAGGGTTCCCCCCAATTTCAGGAAACCCTAATCCCTTTAACACCCTCATAGAACCCTATATACCTCTGCATAGCCCCTTATTATGGGGACCCCCAAAATGGTATGCCTAATCGTGGGAAGTCCCCACTTGCCAAGCTTAGGACTGCAGAATTCAGGTTCAGGGCCTTCCTGCGTGACGAAGAGCAGTGGGACTACAACGCGGTTTAGGGGTTATACAGGACGTATATTGGAAAAATGGAAAAGAACATGGAAACTACTATTTAGGGTAGCTGACTGTGGGTCTCGAAAAGGCAGTTTGTATGTTGGGCTGAAGCTTTTGGGTGTAGGGCTCCCGAGGCACATCCCTCACTCGAATGCACCCGGCGGAGACTCTACAGATAGAGGTTGTTCTAAAGGTCCTTGTAAAGAAGGGACCATTGGGAATACACTTCCTTAAAAGGGGATCCTAACCAAACAGGGAACCTACATTATGGCAATTTTGGGGACAAGTATTTTGAAAAAAACACTAGATAGACACTTCTGAAGCTGAGAACGCGAGCGGCGCCAAGAACCTGGAGGCCAGCCTTCTATCAAAATTTACACGCTATCACGAATTTTGGTGGCTCTTTTCGTTTTCCCATATGAAACACCAAGAATACTTCGTTATCGTTGTTCTACTCTTGTCGATTTCCCGTGATCTGGACACGCCGACACATTGTGTCGGTTCTATAGGATTAGTAGAAAATAAGATGGAAACTGCTATAATGATGAATCAAATGTAAAACAACATGGAAAACTGAAATGGAAACTATATGAGCTATAGTGTAAACAAAAAACTCTGCGAGATACCCAGCGTCAACGGGAGCTTTGTCGCCAAAGGCGACACATTGACCCTAAACCCAACCCCCCCGGAGTCCTGTAGCAAGCCATAACACTACAGTCCCCCTTAAGTAGATCGAATATGGCTTCGGGGATATTTAATAAGATCCCATATACCCCATGTTCTTTCTGCTTAAGGGGGACTATACCCTTTCAGGGAATGGTTTTTGTGTGGTGGCCGCTCCCTCACCGAAGCTTAGAATAATGGTAGGAGCAAGAGCACTAGTCATCGTCATAGTAAAAGTAGTACGACTAACAATAGCGACGGTACTAGTGGCATTAGCAGTATTAGTAATGAGTAAGAACATCAGGAATAAACTCCTACCTCCTTTGCAAAGCCAGTCCTTGAGCAAGAAATGGCAGTGCTGTTGAAGATGTTGGCACCTGCAGGAAATTCACATGTCTGGTCATCCTAGCATCTCTAAACCCTAAACCCTAAACCCTAAACCGGCATCTCTGCTTGTTCCTTGGGAGTGTCTGCTCAGGTTTTAGGGCTAGTTGCTGACGCAGCTGCATCTTTTGCCTCCAGACAACCTACTTTAGCATCCATTTACAGAACCTGTATGAGGCACCACCACCCCAACCTCCAACCCGCCACCGCTACGCGGCGGCGGCAGCAGCAGCACTATTGCTGCTGCTACTACTGCTAATAATCTCCAACTACAACAACTGCAACAGCAGAGGCGTCAAGCCTATGGGCAAGCAAGCACTTTCGCTAGAGGTGCAGAATGTACTTTCTTATGAAAGCCTGGAGACTCACGCATTCACCACCCAGACCGGCAAATCTGTGTACGTTCAACCCATCCTGTACGCGCACACACAGACACACAGAGCTTTCGGCACTAGACAGACGCTAATATACTACAGTATACGCTGATATACAATAATATACCTTCATATGAGCAGCTGCCTAAATTATTAGTAAACAGCTAAGTAAAAAATCGCTTTGGGTGGGGGGGGGGGCTATCGCTTTGCAGGGTTTTTGCACACTGCTGTCATCCATTTCGGAGGTATCGCTTTTTGGGGGGGAGGCCTATCGCTTTACTAGGGTTTTGCTCATGCTCCTGATTTTTTTATCTCTGCCTGCTCTTGGCTCCTACACGATAATAAAAGCGGTTGCTCATATAGTATAATATACCCCAATATACTATCATATACCCCCCTAAACCCTAAACCCTAAACCCTGAAACCCTAAACCCTAAACCCTACAACCCTAAACCCCTAATATACTCTAATATACCCCTACCCTCCTCTGCTGCTACATGGAAACGTCTGGCCTCGAGACGCGGAAACTGGGCTTGGTCCAGCGACCAAGCAGGTCCACCACCTTGGGTGTGGGCCATTGGTAAAGATATGGGTACCCTTTAAAGGGGATTAGAAAGGTTATATAGGATTTCTACAAGGATTAATATGTATATGGGTACCCTTTAAAGGGGATTATAAAGGCTGTATAGGATTTCTAGGATTTTTGGGCATCTTTTTATTGGACCTTTTCTCCACTATCCTAGCAGCTAGGTAGAAGGGAGCGCTTTACAGCGAGATCCCATGCTCTATAGGGCTTAGGGTTTCCCCAAATTAGGGGAACCCTTTTGGGGGTCCCTATAATAAGGATAATTGTAAATTAGGGTCTATATAGGGGTCCCATTACTTTGGGACACTACCATACAGAAAGGGTGCTTGAAGTGTGCTTGCAGACCCTTCTGCAGCATTCCCATACAGGTATCTACACTTCTTACCTTCAGAGGTGGTGGCTAGTACGCTATGCTTTCAGCAAGGCAGCCGACTGATGAAGAACGCAACACTTTTTCAGATATCCATGGCGAGTCTTCTCATGGTCATTACAAGTGGTGTGTAGATATACTGAAAGTTTAGCGTCAATGCCACATGTCTGTAGGTCCCAGACTGAGCACGCTAAACTCTAAACCCTAGATCTTAAGCTCTCAATACTAGTCTCTATGGGGTTGAGAGATGTGGTCGTGAGCGAGCAAAAGGGCAAGTCTCTCTGGCTTCAGACTGAAGAGTCCAAGTCTAGGTTCCGGTCTTCAGGACTTTTCAAGTTTAGGGCGGAGGATTGCATTGATGTTCATGGTTTAATTTCAACATGTTGGACGGGCACCAACTTAGATCTAACATCAAGACCCGGGAATTAGGGGTGCAAAAGCCGCATGCGCGCTTTTGGAGCTGCTCATATACGCGTGCTGCAAGGCTTGGCATAGAATTGTGGCTTACTGCATTCCGAAAAAACGTATCATGGATGATCTGCTCTTGGTGTTGAGGTGGGTTGCTAGAATCCCAAATGATGAAGGGACACCCTGTAAACATCCAATGACCCGTATAACCTGTTATCATTGAATCCTTGACCCAAAGCCGTAGCCGTGAGTCCTAGAACCCATTCGGCGCCCTACAATCATCCTGTTACACCCTGAAGATCCTCCTGTGGAGCAGCGAGCCCCTGATTCATGGTGAAGGAGTTAGGGTCCAAGTCTTGGGGATAAGGCCTATGGCTTATGAGGTTACAGTACCAGGCCTTGAATGCTTTAAACAGCATTGGCGTAGAGTTTGCGCGCTTCATGTCTGAAGGCCAAAGATTGGATCCGGGAGTTCAGGCATATGCGGGGCGAACCAAAACTTAGGTCTACCTTCAGATGGTACGAGCGCAAACACTTGCTCCCTCACGGCCGTGTGAAGTTTATCGTCCCTGACTGAAGGGTCAATGTGATCAAAGACTCGTTGTGCAAGGTTTCAAACAACGCGCGCTCCCTAATCTTCTTACCCCGAACCCACGGCTAAAACTAACTTGTTTTCAGAAGAAAAACCGCCCGCTCACATGTTGCCGGCCTTCTGAGGCAGCGGAGAAGCTGGGTACGAATTCCTGGGCCGAAGCCTGCGGGCGGGTGCATGAGCTTCTGGATGTGGGTTTGTCGCTTCGGGCTGGGAAAGTACTTCTTGCCCCTCCCACAGATCCCATAGAAGGAATGCAGCACATTCATAACACATAACAGATTCCTAGACAGAGAGACATTGTGAGCGCCTCTTTGGAGAGCGGACGCTTTGAGGCAAGGGACGACAGGTCTGCCACAGTTTTCTGCCGTTTCTCTCATAGGCTAAGGCTGCGTGCTATTCACAAAATCCTTCTCATGCTATAACCACTTTGGGATTCACGGTGTGTCCTTCGCGCCTGCTCATGAAACTAGATACATCGCAAGCGCACTGATCAACTTCAACATATCCCAGAAGATCCTGAGTCAACAATAGGTCTTACCTTCGCCTGTGAGTTCTGCCTCTCCACGCTCCTTTAACCGCAGCACACGCTCTCACTCTCACAATCTCTCTGAATCCTTGGCCGGGGAACCCTACAAAAGGATCCCGCATGTTTGGAAGGCCTCACTCCTATAAACCCCTATATGATCCCAGTGTCCACGTAACTTTCCATTTTCTTCTCCATTTGATTCTTCATTACCGGAGGATATCCCTGAACCCTAAACCCTATATCCCTAAACCGTAAACCCTAAACCCTAAAGCCTAAAGCCTAAACCCTAAACCCCAAATGATGGTCTTCATCCTATACACTCCTATGTATCCCCGTAGAACCCCTACATACCCCTATATGATCCCTCTACACTCCCTATAGAATCCTACATTCTCCCGAAATCCCTAAACCCTAAGCCCTATAACATCCCTACATTATCTTCTTTTGTCATCCCAAACCCTCAGCCCTACACCCTAAACCCTACATCCCCGAAGCCCTAAGCCCCAAACCCCTAAACCCCAAACCCCTAAACCTCAAATCTCTAAACTCCAAACCCCTAAACTCCGAACTCCTAAACCCCAAACCCCCAAACCCCTAAACCCCAAACCCCTAAACCCTGACCTACACCCCAAACCCCTAAACCCTAGACTTAAAGAGCTGCCTGTAAGGTCTCACCCTGGATTGGCAAGGCTTGGCTATCACTCCACGGGGCTGCGTTCGTACCTGCACACGAGATGTCTAAGGGTCAGATAGGGTTCAGGGTCTAGGTCGAGGGTTAGAGGTGACATAGGGGTTATATGGGGGTTATATAAGTTATATCGGGTCATATGAGGATGATATAAGTGCTATATAGAAAATTCTGTACCTTAGTACAATGACCGAGACAACCTGAAAGTGGCAATGCAAGCCTCCGGTCTACAGTGGGTAGATAGGAGACTACAGACCCCCACTTAAACTACTCGCTAGGATTCTAGCTTGAAATATTCCATACCTATAGTCCGCAGGACACGTACATGCAGACAGGCACATGTCCCTGTATGTCTCCACCGAAGAAGAAAGAAACCCGAGGTGTTCGCTCCAAAGGATGGTGATTGCCTTCTGAACTGGAAATTCCATGTCGGTAGTGTGCATTCGAAAAAAGCTTTTGCCTAGATTATAATATATTACAAAAGGCTAGGAGAAGGTAGAATATTCCTAGCTATTCAGGCTTCTGCATGAGGTGTACAAACTAACATGCAGTCCACCTAGGTACCCTTTTGGGGTTCCATTGTTTTTGGAATGTGCTTCTCAAACCTCAGATCCACAGTCCACCCTTGACCCCATGGTTACGCGGACTGATAGGAATGCAACTCCTAAACCCTAAACGCTGAATCAGACCTTAGGTCTGCTTATGTGGTTCCTTATTGCTGTACTCTCTGCAAAGGAAGGGTTCTCAAAAGCATGGTCCTTTCTAAGCATTCTTTTGAAAAAGTGCCCAGAAAGGTGTTTGGAATATCCGAAAGAAAATCGAAACTTTACAACCCCTGGCTCTTGGCGGATTTTGCTTCCGTGCTGCTAGCTTCTGGGGAACTATAGTTCTGGCCCAAGCTTTAACATGTTGATGTATATAGCACTCTTTACCTGAACTAGAACACAGGTCTAGAGTCTAGGGAAAGGCTGTGTCGTAAAGGCTGTCCATGGTGGGTAGGAGCTTCAAAGATTCAAACGCATGCTCCAGGGCTGAAGGCTCCAGACTTATGAACTCCGACATGAGACCACCTCAAGCACCCACTGACCGGATTCCGCTTTTCACTGTGCCCGCGAGCCTTCCGGGTACATAAATATATCACGAAACACTACGTAATTAATCTTTTCTACATCTGCAGTTATAAGAGACTTTGGGTTAATACCTGATTACTTGCCACTGCCCTACCTTGCCTTCCGACAATGGGAAGTTCTGCCCCAGAGGATTCTGCGTCATTGCCTCAGTTTAGGATTAGGGCTTGAGGGCTACAGGATCCCTACGCCCTAAACACTAGGGTTTAGCAGTCCCTAGCTCCATAGTCTTCCAGATGGGTTGTGTTTTATCAGGGCTTTCCTATGACAATCCTCCGAATGTAATCCCAGCATAGAGTAGGGGCCTACTTCTCAAGGGTTCCAAGAGGCTTGTGACGGGCTTCTTGAAGAGCTACGGTACATTACCTAGCTCCAGGGTTACCTCATGACAAAATGAAGAGCTGTTACAACACAGGCTCATGTCGGGATCAAGGTCAAAGAATCCGAAACTCAACCCCGCGAGTGTTCTGCCAGGCATTGCGAAACAAAAAGAGCCTCCTGCATTGTACAGAGCCGAAGTACATGCCCAGCACACAACCCCAACATTCCGGCCTTGTCTGTATAGTCCCCTTAAGTAGATAGAATATGGGGTATCTGGGGATCTTCGTATAATATACCCAAAGCCATATTCTATCTATTTAAGCGGGACTATAACCCTGAGAAGCCCCGACAACGAACCACCGAACCCTGAAGCCAGCTGGAATGTATCGGATTGGCAATACGTGCTGGCATTACGCCTGGCCGTTTGTCCACAAGCCCTACAATGCCGCTAAAGCGCCAAATACTTGAAGCCTTAAAGTGCGGTCGATTAAGAGTTCAATCAATCTGCCATCTCGACGCTTCTACACTTTGGATGTCCCTAGCTTCGGACGCAATGCGGTTCGTACTGAGGTCAAGCACAGCCACCCGGGTCTGTCTTTGTGTCGTGTACTTGTAACTTGAAAGCGAGGTGCAGAGTAAGTCACAGAACTATATCAATACTATGAAACATTATACGATCCTAGTGATATAGTATAGTAATGATATGGTGCATGAAGCCGACCCTAAACCCTCAACCCGAACTTACTGGTGGGTAGTAGGTAAAAAGGGACTATAAAGGGTTTCGGGTTAGTAGGGAATCAGGGAAGAAACCGAATAGGGGTTATACAGGGGCTAGATTCCCTTTGTCCCTACAACGCACCCAGCAAGCTAAACCGCAACCCTAAACCCTAAACCCTGAATCGTAGTTTCCATTTCCTTTTTCCATTTTTCCCAATATACCCCCCATATTAACCCTATATATCCCCTAGCCAATGAGTAACAGGGTCTCGCAGGCAATCATACGGACTAGTATCAATAACAAGTATTATTGCTGTTGGTATTATTACCCTTGTTCTTAATGATGCTTTGTTCTTCAGATGAAGAGAATTCGAAGGCTCAAGCCCCTGCACGTGACCCCCAAAAGTATCTAAGGATCAACAACCCATCTATTGCATGCTCTTCAAGAGACAAGAAGCACCCCCATCCTCTCTGAATTGACGTTCCTAGAGAGCTTTGCTCTGGTTTCTTCATAGACTACAGCTTTAAAAGCATGAATACTGCGCTGATGAGATGCAGTCACTTACAGAGCTACGGGATATTGTAGTTTCCCTAAAATAGGGGGACCCCAATATAGACCCCAGCACATTATAATCATCATTGTGGGGACCCCCAAAAAGGTACCCCTAATTTTGGGAAACCCTAAACCCTATAAATCCATATAGAAACCCCTATATAACCCCTATAGTCCCCTTTAAAGGGTACCCCTAATTTTGAGGAACTACCCATTTTGTAGGGGGCAAAGGCAGAGCCGAGAAATGTCTCCTCCGTGGCCATGGAACTAACATTCCAACTGGTTTCTATAATGTAGACCAGGCTAATACACGGCTTAGGGTCCCCTACACCCATAGGGTTTAGGATTTATAGGGTTTATAGGGCTTATAGGGTTTAGGATTTATAGGGTTCAGGGTTGAAGGTGTAGACCCGTAATTAATAAATGCCCTCCCCTTAATAGGGATCATAATAGAGATCCGAATACTAAGGCCCTTGAAAGGAGGGGAGTCATTTATCATGGGTCTACATTACCGAGTTTGTGGGAGGAACGCAAGTCAAAAAAAACACCTTGCCGGGCTTCCACCACCAGACTTTTAGCTTTACCTTTAAACCCCAAACCCTAAACCCTACACCCCAAACCCTTTTTGCTTTACCTTTAAACCCAATCCCCAAACCCTAAGCCC
>CAJNIZ010044714.1:38359-48507 GCA_905231905.1 Symbiodinium pilosum
TTTAGGCTTTAGGGTTTAGGGAAGGTTCAGGGATTTGGGCTTAGGTTTTAGGGATTTGGGCAAAGGATTAACGGATGAGGGTTTTAGGATGTGGGGATGAGGCAGTACATCGAGTTTGGAGTGTTCATGTTCCAAATGCCGCATGTTTGGGGTAAAATCCTCTTGGCTCTGCCACCTTGGGAAGCCAGAATCTAGAGTTGTCATGCATTGTGCAGTAGCTCTAGCCACAGCACGCTGTGTTGGTGGAGTTGCCCCTGGTCTGCCGGTAGAAACGAAACCAGAAACGGCACAACCGTGTCCAGGATAAACGGAATGGCCAGACTGCCGCCGCTGCTCGCCCACCTTTGGGGCGGCTGATTTCTGGAAGCTTTCCCAATCTTTCAACGACTGCACTGGTATGTCAGGACATATGGCATACAATATTATACCGAAACATACTAGAATTGTACTGGAATATACTATAGTAGTTTCCATTTTTCCATTACACCAATACAACCAAATATTACTCCAACGTGCGTCGAAACAAAACCCTCCTTCGTCTCCACAAGACTTTAGGCATCATGAGGACCAACCCCAAGGTCCAACGCTCACATGTCAGGGTTCCAGCCACCAGCTCCTAAGCTCACTAGGAATCCTGGGGTTAGGGCTGGTTATATAAGGGATATAATGGAAAAGAACATGGAAACTGCTATATTCTAGGGCTATATAGGGGTAATATAGGCTTGTAGGTTGATACCGACTACCCAATTCAGGGTTCAGCTACTCCGCCCCTTTCGGAAAGAAGCCTTCGACCAGCCCTGCTGCATCCACTGCAATACGTTCTTTGGACGCATGATATGATCATATCCAGAAAGTCAGGAACCAAAGGATATGACCATAACAAATTCGCAACACTCATTTTGGACAAGCGAGAAGCCTGATTCTGAGATGCTCTCGCAGGAAAGAAGCATGTGCCTACTTTACTGGGGCACCTCTAGCTACCTCGCCATGGCAGCATGAGACCTATGCTTTTTGAAGAGATGGACCACCCAAGGGACACGCGCTGTGTACCCGTGACCCTGTGCAGTTACCCAGGCAAGTCAAACAACCCTCCAGGCCGTACTTCAACTAGTCCGATAGCCAAAGTCCTCTAACCTCCTAACACAGGCGTTGTACTTTGTGCTTGTATAGCCACTGCAGGGCACTTAGAACTTACAAGCTTCATATGGTAGTTTCCCAAAATAAGGGTAACCCAATATAGACCCCAAAATACTATAATCCTTATTATGGGGACCCCCAAAATGGTACCCCTAATCTTGGGAAACCCCCATATGCAGCTTCTCCATTTAGTCACAGTATGGGCCTTGTTGTAATTCTGTCGTTGACGAGCTTCAGGAGGCGCAAGGGCATCTCCTTCTTTGATCCACGAGGTGCCACAGAGTAGGATGTACCCATATAGTAGGGCCACAATGAAGGGTTCCCGTTGCTTTTCTGGGTGTTCGTGATGTACGAAAATGAAGGTATTGCTTTACTTGCGGTCTGCTGCGTCCGAGTCATGTACATCTACCGCTACTTCTTAAGATTGGAAGGCATCGCCTTTGGCAAGGGGAGGGCGTTCTGTCGCTTTTGGGGGGGCTTGGGGCAATTTCAAGCTGTTCACGGCAGTCCGCTTCATAGTCCCCAACATGCGACTTCCTGACGACAGCTCGTATGCAGAATGCCCGTCCGCGGTGTGTACCCTTTGCCTTGTGCCTCCTCTGCTCTGCCCGTGGGGCCCAACATGAAAGCCCATCCGATTGAAAGCCTAGAAGCGGAAGTGTCCCTGCAAAGGCAATATACTGGTCCTGGTAGGACAGGCTTCCGCGAATATTACCACCTCACCCAAGCCGGAATGGCTTTCAACGAGGATGGTGGTTGATCATAGCTTAGAACTGCTGCAATACTCCTACCGTACTGATAAGATGCTGAAACCAGGAGACGGATCCTTCAGGGTCCAAATAACTGCATCTGATATGGAAGACCCGGAATGTCAGGTTGGGAAAACGCCAGCAGTCAATTTTAAAGCCCCTTGAAGTCATCTCTACTGGCGACTTAGAGAAACTCCTGTGAACCACGCTTTGGCCGCCTGTATTGTCCTTGCTCCTGCTAGTCTTCGGGCCGTTCATACCCATCATTGCTGTGAACATGTGGCCTCTCAAATCCTGAGCCCTGAAGCATCAGCTGCCTCTGCTACCGTGGCAATGTCCCAATCAGGCACGCATCAGACAAGCGTGCATCATGTGCAGCAGCTGCCTCTTCTGGAGCCTTGAACCTTGAAACTGCTCGTCCTAAATTCTAACTTCCAAGCTCTTATCCCAGAATCCCTCTCCACGTTAACCACACATCATGCACCTCTCCTTCTTGGTAGCTTTTTGGGTCCTGGATGTAGTTCCAAGAGTCCTGTCAAATTCGCTTTCCGATTTGGTGTGTTTACAATACTTTGGGCGCAAGGTTACAAAGTGCTTGCAGCGAAGGTTTGTAGCCCAGGGGCCTTTTAAGTTCCTGTTTTATGGGTGTTTCTGATTTTCATCCGCAACAACCTGAACAATGCAGCCTTCAATGTCCAAACCACCCAACAGAACTTTGACACGAAGCTGCCAATCGAACATTGCCCCTAGCTATACAGCGCTGGCCAAACCGCCAAAAGCATGGCCGTGGACCAGGCCGAATAAGGGTCATATCGAGATTCTCAGTCTCAAGTTACCGAGACTTTTCAACCCGAAACTTTTGCAATCCTCCCCACCCGATTACGGGGCCACTGGCGAGAGCAAAGCATTTCTTGCCATACGCTAACTGGTTCTTATTAGGGAAGAAGGGAATTTATTATGCAGGGATTATATTCCTTTATTCCCTACTAAGAACTAGTAAGATAGGGACATGCAAGATTTGGTCCAGCGAAGCAACTGAGTTCTGCGCGTATGAATATACATGCGGATTGGCATCTTCCCCTCAGTTTAATCCTCCCCGCTTGGCCCTCCGCCCTCCACTCCAAGTACAATCTCCACAATCTGAGGACAGTGAACTCGGTCTCCAAACTGAAGCTGCAGGCGTCAAATGGGGTTCATAGATAGGTATTACATTGGCTTAAGGATAAGCTTTACAACAGTAATTCTATCCTGGATTCTTATAACCCTACTTAGAAGTACCCTGAACCACCTAGTGGGGGGGGCATTCCGTGGTTAGGAACCTATCTTTAGAGCCGCTTCAAGAGCGAGATATCTTCGGGTTCACTAAACAGGCGAAATCAAAGGCACGATGACAAAGGGCCAATACCACATTTGAGGGGACCCTGCCGTCTGCTGTCAGAAAGCCAGAGGAGTTCAATCATCAGTATAATCCAGATGAATAGCAATGTGCTCAAGGATTCCCACCACGGCATGCCAGCATTTTCGACAGAAAGACCGACCTCCCCAAGCTTATTCCAAAAATCGTTTTGAATCTGGTACATTCCCTTTAAACTCCAGGTCCCAAGCCTCAAACCCCAAACCCCGGACCTAAGTTTGATGCACTACTACAGGGGCCTAAATAATCACCAATATCATTTGAGGTCCAATTCAGGTACCAGGTACCATAGACCATAATTATATGAGGAATATGGAACCATGATATTGGTCATTATCCCTAAACCCTATACCCTAAACCCTACCAATGTTGGTAATTATCTAGGCCCCTATATTACTACATGATCGCAGAAGCCACGGATGCTGCCTGCTTGCCGTCAGCAACGAGGCCTACTGGCCTTGGTGCTGTAGGAGGTTTAGGGTTTAGGGTTTAGGGTCGAGGGTTTAGGGTGTAGGGTTTAGGGTGAAGGTTTGGGTGTAAAGTTAATGTTGAAGGGGTAGGGGCCGAATTAAGCAGTGGAATCAAGAGTAACAATCAGATGGACAATGAGAATGAGTTTGAATCTGGGATCAGGCAACGAAATCTTAATCCTCAGACCCTACTCAAGACTCAACACCTTGCATACGATAACCTGTCGGTATAGGTCTGACACCAGAGCATAAACAAATATATATATATATACATACATCTACCATAAAGACCTCAACATTGAAATCCTAAGCAACCCCAAACCCTGAAACCCTGAACCCTAACACCCTTAACCTTTAGTTAAAAAGCCGTAAACTAATTACCATCATTGACTGGTGGGGGTACGGCTCAGGGGGCTTGGTTGAAACGCCCGCGACCCCTAAAGAATCAATAGGTCTAATAGCTTTCTCGAAAAGCACAGAGACCACGCGCCAAGCGGGAAGTTTAACAAAATTAGAGGGAGTAAAATGGGAACACCAAACACCGAACCCGAAAGATATAGTAGGAACATACTAGGAATATGCAAGCCCTGGAAACTATAACCCTATCATATTTCTACGTACTATATTCCTGGGGTTCCCTGTTTTTGGGATTCCCATGAAAGCCCCTTCAAAAAATGAGGATCACAAAAGCCACCACAAAGACCCCCCTAAGGTTCTGGCTTCTGTACCTTGGAAATATCCTCCTGGATGGGGCCTGACAGGTAACAGCAAAATCGCGAGAATGAGCTTTGCCTACCAAACTCGTGACTAGGAGTGAGAGGACAAAGGGTAGAGGGGCCTAAACTCAAAACATAACCCAAATATACTATACAGTAGTTTCCATTTTCTTTTCCATTATCCCTATACTCCCATATAACCCCAATATAGCGGGTTTTGGGGCTGGGGTCCGAGCCTGAAGTTCAGTCAGGGACAGTTTCAGGTGGGTAGTTACCAGGTGGGTACCGCCATAAAAGGCTCATATAAGGCTCGTATAAGNNGGGTAATGGGCCTATATGAGGTTTATATAGGCCCCTTATAAGGGTAACTACCCACCTGGAACTGTCCTTGATTCAGGCTTCAAGGTTCAAGGCGCTGAGCTATCGGCAGTGGGCCCTGGACCTTGACTATCAAAAAGATTCAGATTCCCTAAGGGTCCAAGTACCCCTTTAAAGGGAGTATATAGGGGTATATACGGATATTTAGGGTTTAGGGTTTAGGGTTCAAGTACCCAATATTCATATACTTCCCCAACACCTGTACTACGATTACTACTACCCAAATCCTGAGTACCTTATTATTGGTTACTAGGACCCTTTGGGATTGCAAAATGCACATCAGAGTTTCTCGAAATCATGGGGACCTGGTACCTTTTGAGGGATCTCTGTAGCAACGATACTACCATCGCAGGTGCATAACGGAGGCCCACGCCAAAAACACCGGGCGGCAGCACAGCTCATGCGGCAAGCCGTTGGCAGTTTGAGCTGGGCTTCTTACTATTGATGAGGCTGTGCAGAACTACAATACCAATGCAAAATACCAAGAACCTCAAAGTCATGATGCATCATCGCCATCATCTTTATCATCATCATCAGAATCATCAGAATCATCATCATCATCATCTTCATCATCATCATCTTCATCATCATCATCATCAGCGGCATCAGCATCAGCATCCTCGTCATCATCATCGTCAGCATCATCGTCAGCATCAGCATCATCAACGTATCATTATCACCTTCATCCCTGCAACAACAATAGTCTCAGCTAGAATTCGCATGCGTGGCCTGCCCAAACAGACACTCATGTACGCCCCCACCAATATTTCACGGAAACTTAGTATACCTGCCAAAACACAACTTTCAGACAGAATACGAATCGGTGGTCCTTTAGGCTTGCCCTAGGGATCCAAAAATCCCAATGCGGGTAGTATCTTCAGACTCTAATGCCCAATGTTGGTATTAGTTATTTGTATACATGGTTCCCTACGATTGTGCACGTCTATCTCACCGGGTCAACGTGGAGCTTCGCTCACCTCGTATCCTTTCTTTCCTGGCCCACCTAAACCAGCCGGCCTGGAAAATGCAGGCCGGCACGTGCACCTGACTCACAGAGAACTGTGATGTTGGGGGAGGGTGCTCTCAAATGGGAGCCTTCAGAGTAAGGAAGGGCTTACTTAGGGTTCAAGGGGTTGGGGTAAGGATTCCTGCATTTTGGGCGAATACCAGGAGGACTCTGATATGGTTGGTACGCGCTTGTAGTTGTGAGTCCCCAATCTGACACCAGTCAGGTCGGAAGCCGACCGGGGGGTTGGGGGGAAATTAAATTAGAGCCCCTGGCTCCCTTTCAGCGGCAGAACATTAGAGCTCCCGTTCGGCGGGTCCCTACAATATAGTAAATTTTAGGATCCTGGGTTTAGGGTCTAAGGTTTGATATCCTGGAAACACGAATAAACCATTACAGAGTGCCTGCTTGGGCTTTTCCCGACCTAGCCCTAACCCTGGAGACCCCTCTTATCCCAGTTTCAATTTCATGTTCCTTTTTCTTATGCGGTTGATTCTCCCCTATTATGCGTATGTGCGCTATATATCCCTAGGTACAGCAGACCAAAAAGTGCTACATGGTAAACACACATACATCTATATGGTTGCTTGGGGATACAAGGGGATATGAAGGGTTTAGGGAGTCAGGGTTGGAGGTGTACTTACGGTTTGCAAATGAAATTATGTATGTATGTATGTATGTATGTATGTATGTATTTATGTATGTATGTGCGTATGTATGTATGTATGTATGTACGTACGTACGTACGTACGTACGCACGTATGTATGTATGTATGTATGTATGTATGTATGTATGTATGTATGTAGTTGAGCAAAATTCCTATTACCCAAGCGGCCATAGCCGGCATTATAGACTGACAGAAACCGTAAGTAATTTCCGCAAAGGACCCCTTTAGATCAATCCCCATAAACCTTAAACCTTAATTCCGAAGCCCCCAAACCGCGTGGCTCTAAATCCTCCACTTTACAGACCTCACTCCGCCACAAAATGCCATGCCTGGTGCCATCGGCACCTTCGGGGGTGTAGTTTCGCTCTCGAACCTCAGCTCGGAAGAGGGGTTTGGCGTTTGGGGCTGATATATTGACATGTGACGACATGCATATATATATATATAAGATGGTAAGGACTTTGACTTTGAAACTTAGGCCGGCGTGCACTTTTAGGTTTTGATGGGTTCTTCTTACCATGTCCCGCCCTGGCTATACTAACGGCCTCAAATTCTCCCTGAGGTGGCCTCAAGTGACCCTACATAAGCCTAGGAAATGAAGAACTTGAGAGGGGTGGAAGAGTATGGAACACATCAGAGCTCATAGGTTGTTGTTAAGGAACCTAAATCAAGTTGCTGGGAAAACAAGGAAACCCTATTGTTTACTATATACCCATATGGTGATAACTTACTTGAAGTTCCTTAACATCAATCCGTCTATGGGTAGTTATGAGTAGGGCTAGAAGTTCCCCATGCAACACTTTAAGACGAAGTCGGAACTGGAGGTGCTGCAGGCTGATTCTGCACTCCAGAACCCATCTGGGTGGTTCTCCAAATTATGGTCCCTTTTTGGGTCCCTATTATAATACGGCACCTAAAATTTAGGGTACCCAAAAAGGGACCATAATTTTGACAACCAACCCTCTTTTGTGTTAATTGAATCTATGTGGCCCTTACAGGTTGCATGTTAACTGGTTTCAGGCTAGGTCTAGTCTTTACGTAGTGTTCAGGGTCTAGGGCAAATCATTCAGAGGATGACTAGGGTATCATTTCAACTTGCCCTAAACATCCTGAATGATCTACCCATGAACCAGAAACGTCGAAATCGTAAGATCACCAAGTCCAAGACCAGAGGCATGACTACTTAAAGATTCGAATCCCCTGCTCTGAATAATACCCCACTCCATGTTAGGGTTCAGGGTTTAGGTTAGGGTATTAAAGCAAGAAATGTTCAAAACACATACAATTGTAGAATCGGGCGCAGGACACTATGATCAAAAGAGGCGCAGGGCAGGAATTGAACTCTCAGCAGGAGGGGATGCTGGCCCCATAAGCGGCTCAACAATCTCAATGCCAGTCCATGATACCCAGTATGAGGTTGACAATAGAAAGATGGGCCCAGGACTATCCGCATATAGTCCCTGTATAATAATATATTCACTTATTCCCTGTTACTCCTCAGTAAGATGAGCGGTGATTTGGAGCACCCTAAACCCCAAAGCCCCGTACCCTATACCCCTTAACCCTACACCCTAAACCCCCCTGATGATAAGGGTAAACCTTAAACCCTGAACAGGGTGTTTTCAGGAGCTGTTGCTGCAGCGAGGAAGCAAGCGACTGGGATGCTGTAGCTGCTCACGCCTGCCGTTTAGACTACGAGACGAAGAGATCGATAGTAAGCAGAAAAGAAAATCATAACAAAACAGTAATGGTAGTATATTGGTATTGGAGACTGTATGATATTACCTGCGTATAACTTAGGTTTTCTCCTGATCCTGGTCGTTAAGGTCTGAATTTGCGGGGGGCCCACGTACATCGAGTAGTGTTCAAACTTTCGGGTTTGGGTATATGTACTTTAGGGCTCGGCTTTTCCTTATTTGAGCTCCTTGCGTAGCTTCTAACCCTGATGCGGGAAAGCAGCCAGCAAACACATCAGCTGTTGGAGTTTACCGGTTTCCGGCTTGGGAGGTTGTAGAGCTCAGGGTGTCTAGGAATCAGCGATTCTGTGAATCGAACAGCATGACTGCCAGGCTCCCAGAGAGCTCCAGGAGCCTCCAAAATGATCCCGGTCCCATCCTGAAGAAGGAGTTTTCAAAACCTCTTGTAGCCCTTTATTGCATCTTCTCTTCGTTGTTGTATACTATAAAAACATGTGTTGTGAATATTTTGTATTTGGAGGTGGTGGGGTGGGGGTTAATTTCAGGAGGTAGGTGATGTACCCTTCCGGGGTCTTCCTAAATCCTAAACCCCTGGTTTGAGAAGCCGCTGTTTTCAGAAAGCGCAAGCAGCTCGGCACACATCAATGGTTCCACCGCTGTTGATGGACCAAATACTGCATGGCCCTGAAGTCGCAAGATGATCAAGTACCACCTTTTGAGTACACATGTGAAATAGGAGGAATAACTGAAAAACTCGATGATTCCTATGATGTCCAACAAGTTCCATGTCTCAAAATCTCGTGCTCGTGGTTTAAGTTGAGAGCGGAAGGCTGCAAAGGGTGTCTTGAAGTACTCTGCAAAAAAAGTCTTGCATGCAAATGTTCGTAGGACACCTTCCATGCACAATGCGCAATTTGACAGAAATTGGCTGCCCACTCCCATGCCGACAAAGGCAAATTATGACTGATAGTCATTTCCTACTTTTTGTAGCGCTCAAAATGAGTCTGCCTGATGTGCCTTTTTAAGCTGCAACATCAAACACCTCAAAAGCGGGGATCTGCGGAGTGTTTGGCCTAAATTTCGCTGAAACTTGACCCTCTGGTCTCACTTCCGGAAATAGAACCTGGACATTTTGGCCACCATACCTCTGGAACATAGCTTCACGATAGACGCACATCGGGTCAATCTCCAACGTGGATAGATGTCTCTCCCTAATGAGCAAAACCGGGGAGGGAGAGAATTCCGATACGCCTCCAACCGCCAAATGTATGGACCCTGTGCTCACCGTGTGCCTCGGAGTGTAAGGCGTAGGAAACGGTGAGTAGCCCAAACTCAGATGCAGCGGGCACTATGGTGGCTTTGAGTTTGAACTCAGCATTTGGGCTCGGGGCTTCCTTTCATTTATATTTGATACGGAGGCCCAAAGTTAAAATGACCCTCCTTAGCGGATCCTCTTTTATGGGGAATACGGTTTAGAGTTTTTAGCCCTGCTTTGGGGGATAGGGGATCTTGGATGACTGCTACTGCGCTGCCCCTTTCTTTAGCTCGTTTGGGCGGGACTTCTACAAGCCCGAGATGCAGAAAGGGGCGATGCCTGAAACTCAGAACCAGCGTAACGCTATCCCACCTCGCTTAAATCTTCCCCTTGGCCCCTTTGACCTCAAACGTCCTAAACCCCAAGTTGGGGATGCTGGGGGGGTCATGCGACTTGCTCACTACTTAGAACTGAGGATAGAACCATTCCTATAACTGGGACATCCTAGATAAGTCCATTCAGGGACATCAGACGTAGGGCTATAAGCCTAGTTATAACTGATTACCAAGTCGCATGAGTCTTCAAGTAGAGTTCGGGGTGTATCTATCGTCATATGAATGTTATAGCCGAACAAGGTACAGTGCAACCACTGTACAAG
>CAJNIZ010044715.1:7888-28604 GCA_905231905.1 Symbiodinium pilosum
CCCATTATGGTAACTTAATTTAAAGTCTTTAACAGCAACCCAGTTTAGGCACGCGCATCGGAGGAGAGGGTTTAGGGTTTAGGGTTTGTAGGGTTCAGGGTTTAGGGGTTCAGGTTTTAGAGTTTAGGGTTTAGGGTTCAGGGGGCTATATAGAGAGCCCCACCCCCCTACTCCACGAATCTAGGGTTGGATGTCTCAGGAGTTTAGGGTTGTTGCTGCTGCTGCTGCGCGTACCACCAGTACTACTAGTACTAGTACTAGTACTAGTAATAATAAGTCAGAAGAAGTCGTAGAAGAAGTATCCTCGTGCGCCCGCTGGCGCCTGGTGTTTCTGTGTCTGGGGGAAGGGTTACCCCTAATTTTAGGAAACCCCCATGTCTCCTGTGGTGCTTTACAGCCCAGGTGATGGACTGCGTGCCAAGATCGTGTGGGGCTCAGCAGACACAGCGAAGGTGTGAAACAACTTCAGAACAAAGATGATGGCAACTGAAGAAAGTTAGGTCCTGTAGCTTGCAGACCCTAAATCTTAAGGGAGATATGTTTTATCATTGCCACGGGACTTTTGTTCTGGGACTTCTGTGAGGACAAGCCCAAACCTCAAGCTTGAAATTAGTCATGAAAGTCTTTCACATGGACCTTCATGCTTTTCTACATCCCACTACTTGGTGGAATCGCTGTCTCATGCTGGGCAGTTGCCTGTGTAAATAGTCCATGGGAAACATCCAGCAGCTTACTGCGGCTTAGTAGGGAATAAGGGAGTATAATGAGTACAATCCCTGTAAAGTATATTCCTTCATTCCCGTAAGCCCCAGGAAGGCTGTTGATGCACAGCCGCAATGAGCGCGTGGCACGAGGGGCGCGGGCTGTAGACTGGCTCCCGGTATCAGTCCTCCAAGTAATCCCATCGTCTCGAATAACTCCAATGGGCCTTTCAAGGGGACCTAGAGGTTAAATGGTGGGCATATGAGGGTAATAGGGGGGGGGGTAGGGGTTGCATAGGGGGCATATAGGGCGTATATGGGAAGTTTAGGGCCAACTTCTAACATCAGTCGGGCTTGCCTCGGGAGCTGCCCAGGAGTGGATCCTGTCAGAGAAAAGGGCATGACAGAGCTTTCAGCTGAGTTTAGGACTTAGGGAGAGAACGTACCATCTGCTAATTGCGATCTTATGGTACACTAAAACCCTAAACCCTAAAACCCTAAACCCTAAATAGGCCTTTTGCTTCTCTCAAAAACATACTCCCCAGCTTCCATGTCATGTTCCAGTATCTTTTCCATTTCAATTTCCGTGATTGGGGATTTTGATTTTCCGTGATTGGGGCAGTACCCTACATACATCAGTCCCACCCCGTATGATCTATAGTCTAAACTCCTAGTATCCCATCAATAACCTCTATAATATTCGTCTAAACTCCTAGTACCCCCCTTAATAACCTCTATAATAGTTCCTCATATAACCTCCTATATGAGCCCCCCCTTTAAGGAGTTTAGACTATAGTACATATGATGCTAGCTTCCTTTGAAACAACACCCAAATAGCCTCAGGCCCCAGCCTTCCGCGATCTTGCGGTTTGGCTTTTCTGGAGCAGCCTGCTTGCTAGCAACAATCCTAAGAATGGGAGCAATGCTGAAAGCAGGGACTAGCAGCCAATTGTTGTTGACCCTACTTCCCAAACCCTAAACCTTGGGTTATTCCCCCTTTCAGTAACAGTTACCACAAGGGGTAATAGGAATTATAATAGCCCCTTAATAAGGCCCCCTTTAAGGACAGTTACTGGGTGGGAGAATGACCCAACCTAAACCCAAATATGCGGGCTCCTCTCAAGGTCACTGCCCGAGCCTTCGTGGCCAGGTTCTCCTTTTGCTCCAAAGTCTTTGTTCTCAGCCAGCCACGCGGTTTAGGGTTTAGGGTTTAGGGGCAGGCCAGGGTTGAAAATGCACACACACGAACAGATCCAAAGCGGCTCAGGCTCTAAGCAAGTAAGAATGACAAAGAAGATTCATGGGTTCCCCTACTATGCCCCCCCGCCCCCCCCACCCTGGTACTACCCCCCAGGTTCCGTCTTATTTTCCTTCACCCTAGTCAAGCTCGATTATCCCTAACCAACCTTAATTAAGGGTGGTATAGGGGAGGTAATTAGTAAGGAACCTATGAAAGATACTCAACCCCGAACCCTAAACCCTAACCTTAAATCATCCTAAATCCCTAAATCCCTAAATCCCTAAATCCCTAAGCCCTAAACCCCTAAACCCCTAAACCCTAAACCCCTAAACCCTAAACCCTAAGCCCCAAACCCTGAGGTGCTCTAAGCTCCAGGCTGGTGGATGGGAGTACTGGCTTTGTCGGATGCCTTTGTGCTGCCTGGCGTAACTCTAAGGGAATTGGAACCCCAGTAGAAATTATAATTTCAGCTAAATATCAGGATTGTTGGTAACAGAAATTAACAATTATTTTCAGGAACCTTGTAGGTAAAATTCTGGCTGCAACCATGCTTTCTTCTTCCGCACGACGGGGGGGACGCCAAAAGGTATAACCAGAGACCCAAGATGTCGAAAATCCAAAGCTAGGCCTGCAAAACCTTCTGAGGCTGCTACTGAACTTCCAACACCCAGCAAAAGCAGTTTCAAAAGGGTTTGCAACAGGGTTTGCCTCTCAAGCTAAAATTGAAAAAAAACTGAACGGGCGAGATGTCCAAAACAAGCGAAATGTTGAATGAACACCGAAACCCCTTTTATTAAACACTCCGTCTGCTCTTGTTTCCTCACGAAACAGAGATTCTATTCAAAAAGCCTATAAGATTTTGACGCCTGCCAACTTACCAACATGCGTCTAGCCAATCCAGAATAAATATTGTTTCTGGGGAAACCCTTTTCAAATCTAGAGGTGCGGCGAGTAGGGGTCGAGAGTTGGCTTATGATGAAGAGGATCCAAAACTTTCGAGTTCTTTCGGCCAAGCAAGAACATTGGGGAACTTGGAACCATAGGAAAACATATATTCTTTGCTGTTCCTTAGGATTATAATAAGCAAAAAAGGTAAAACATATTTCCAAGTACCCCTAAGAGAAGGCTGGCCGTTCTGGTCCGTCTGCTTCTTGGTTGACAGAGGGCGCCTGACCTTGGCAGAGGCCAGAAATTTCACGCTGCCTGTAATAGCCTGCAGACTCTGGATGTGATGCATGTCCCATGTATATCCCCCTTCACAACCGCTATAATACTCCCTATAGAATCCTCTACTATACTCCCAAATAATCCTCTATAAGCTCCCCTTTATAATCCCCTTTCAGGAGTTTAGAGAAGTCACAGGCTTCAATTTAATGGTGAGGTTAGATTGGGATAGTGGAAAATAAAATTGAAACTACTATTTAGGGTTTAGGGTTAAGGGTTTAGCGTAATAACAGGAAGGACAAACACACGGATTTCCTATTAATGAACTTTACTGAGCATGGGTATTAAGAGTGGAACCTCAAGCCGTAAAGCCTCTATCATGGGGCCTTGGTAGCCCAGTAACCATATCACAATAAGGGTACCCTTTTTTCTGTTGGTACATTATATATGGGAACCCAGAACCCAAAAAGGGTAAAAAGGGTACCACTGGGGTTCCTAGGGGCGCCCACCCAGGATGCTCCGTCATCCCATGAGATCCTGCGCGCTTCAGCTGAGCCATTATCTAAACTCCTTAAAGGGGGATTGTATAGGGAATTATGTAGGGGATTACTATAGGGGTTATTAAGGGGGATACTAGGAGTTTAGACTATAGCTCAGCTGGTGTCTAGCTCGAATCTTCAGGCAACTAGACTTTGGGGTGGTAAGTAGGTAGAATATGAAAATGGCCAATATTGCAATCTCCCCATATACCCACTTAAGGGTGACTGTACCTTTCAGAGGTCTCCATGATTACGATTATTAGCACATTAGGGTCCCCCTGCTAATGGAAAGTACCTCTCATTCAAACCTCATTCTGTGCACAAAGCACGACACAGGCCCCATGTCCTGTCAGAAGCCGTCAACTTGCCCTCGAAAGCTGGCGCACCTGGTGTAGAAAAGCTGGCCATTTCAGTAGAGGGGCCCCAATATAGATCCCAAAATGCTATAAGCCTTCTTATTGGGTCCCCGAAATGGGATCCTTAATTTTCGGAAACCCGCGTATAGACCCCAAACATGAGAAGAGGGCCACGAAAGCTAGAGGCAGCAGTGGAAGCCAGAGAAGCCATGCTTTTCCATAGCTGATGTGTCGAGCAACAGCTTTCGAGTAAAATGTAATTGCAAGCCTTGCTCAAGGGCCTGAAGTGTAAGCGGTGGGAGGGCTCCCCCATTCCTTTTCATCAATTCTTGAGGCTGTCTCGGTGAGAGGAGGGGGGGGGGAAGCTAGGGATGGAATCAATCAAAAAGGGGTGGGGAAGGCCCCCCGGGAGACACCTGAAAATTGACGCGGAGCCACATTTTCAACGACCTTGAGAACCTGTAAACGGGAGCTACTGTAACATTCAAGAGAGCTAGCTTTCGTGATAAGCCTCATTCTTGGGACCCCCAAACAAAGGTGCCCCTAATTTTGGGAAACCCTAAACCACTATACATCCCCAGTTTCCAATTCATCTTCCGCGTTCTTTTCCATGTGATTCTCGACTCTTGAGATTATATTTCCTCAAGTTACTACCCTAAACCCTACATAGTAGTTTCCATTATCCCTATATGCATGATCCCGACATTATCCCCATATATACCCCGAAATCGGGCCATAAGCCTGATTGAGGCTTTCTGTTTTTAAGGCCTAAACCCTAAACCCTAAACCCTAAGCCCTAAACTCTAAGCCCTAAACCCTAAACCCTAAACCCTAAATCTTTCTGCTTTCTGAAGGCTTACTGGCTTCCACCCTAAACCCTAAGCCCTAAAGCTTGACCTGGGCTCGGAGAGAAGACAACGGCATCAGGCCGAGGGAAGGACACCTTGTCCCATGACGATGGCAGTTTTTTGACTTGCTTTTATGATGGTTGCTAGTATTATGAAACTCATATGACTACTTTGAGGATTTCTAGTATTCATGAAATCTGTTGTTTAGATGATTTGATGATGGGTGGTGGAAATGGTGTTGCTGGTGAGTAGGAGGATAAAAACGCGAATGCTGTGTGATCGCATCATCCCTGTTTAAACTCCTTGGTAGCGGGGCATGCCTCCACCTCCACTCCATCGGGTCCACGGATGCGGCGGTCTTTAATGACAACCTGGGACATGTGCTGCGTATTACCGAGGCATTGATGAACATCCTACTACTGCCACCATCTGAGTCACAGGCAACAGTTCCGTCATTGTCCTCCCACTCCCCATCGATGCAGAGGCTATGAACCTCAGCAATAACAAAGCACACGCCCTCAGCACCCCCCAAAAATGCAGCAGGCCCATTGCTGTGTTCCCGATCCCTTTGGGCCGTGGCGGGGTTAGCAGCTGCTGCTTGCTGCTGAAGCTTCTCCTGCAGGTGCTGCGACGCATAACCGTGGACAATGCGGGGTAGCAGTGACTCTCAGTCTCAGGCGCTGCCGGAGAACTTCAAAAGCATGCAATTTCAAGAAAATGCTTTGCACATGAGTGACCAGGCGAAGCTTGCAAGCGACTCTACCTGCGCTTTGCTGGAACATGCATCTTGCAGAAACGCAAAAACTCCCTCCTCAATCTCGTCGAAGTCAAACATCTGAAAGATGGATCCATCACCGCCACTCAAGCTATAAAGTTCCCCTCAGGGTGTTTCTGCTGAGCTAGCCCTTGTGTCAACCTAAGAGGTTTCTGCATGTTTCTGCCTGGTCATAATTGCTGCTTACGTCGTTTATGAAGGGCTCGTAAATTGGCTCTGACTGAAGGAATTATCACGCTCCTGCTGGTTTCCTGACCTATACACATTTTCTGCCTGAACTGCTGTTCTCATTTGAGCGACTGGAGGCGGTGCATGCTACTGAAGGCGGTGTTTCGCATCTCAGTCATCCGAGGTTCTACGACAGAACTGAACCGGTCAGTTCTTTTGCGAGGGCTAAATTCTTCGTTTGCCAAATCAGTCGCTTATGAAACCGGACAGCTTGCGATCAGTTTCACTGGACGCCTGTCTCAAACTCTCTCTAACTGGTCAAGAACATATTGCGGAAGCCTCGAAGCCTAATCATAGTGCACGCTGCCTTGGGCGGCTTCACCCATGCAGCTTTGAACTTGGGCGCACTGACGCTCCAGAGACGCATTTCCAAACTGGTGCCGTCAAAGGCTTCCATTGTCCATCCCAACTCGGTGCAAGTGAATTACATCAGCGCATCAAAGTCTGTGATGGCTGGCCTACTTGTAACTCGGCACACTTCAGTATCCAAACCTCAGCGACCACTCCACATCAGGGCTTCCCTCGCACGCGACTGTGACCCCATGCCAGGCAAATTCCGCATGATTAAAAAAGCAAGGCCCGCTCTGAGCCACGCCATGGGGGAGGTATCTATAGCACATACTGGCAGTACATGGGGTATTTAATCATAATCTAATAATCACCATAGCGCTTGAATTTTGGAGAATCAAGCGGAGAGCAAACTAAGCAAAAAAATCCTGCGTGCAAGGAAAAGCCTCCCAGCGGCTCGCATGCAGGCATCTCGAGTTAGCCCCGGGAGCCCCCATCTGAGTTACGCACTGGGTTCTCGGTCCTGGCAGTCTGCCCAGCATCATTTTGGCTGCCTGCAGAGAAGCGCCAAACACGGCACAGGACCTGCTCTACTGCTTACACTCTGTAACTTGTTTGCATCACCAAGCTTTTTTTCGGTGTCCGAAACCAAGCAGTAGGCTGGGCCAGGCCTCTCGTCGGGCTCCGATGCTGTAACGCGGTCCATGGGGTCCATCTCCCGGCATATAGTTGGGGCCTGCGACGGCTGATGCTAAAGCAGTGGCCTCTTTCTTGAAGACTTTCTTTGAAAGATCTGAATTCTAGAGTAATCACCTACCATAGGTGGGGGGATACATAGGGAGCACAAGGGATTGTACATGTAGGGATAATGAATGGAAAAATGGAAACTACTTTTTAGGGTTTAGGGTTATATGGGGATATATAATCCCAATCCCAACAATAGAGAAACAAATGGAAAGGAAATGGAAAATGAAATGCAAACTGGGTATGTATAGTGGTTTAGGGTTTGACAAAATTAGGGGCACCTTTTTGCAGGTCCATAATAGAATATGTTGGGGTCCAGCTTGGGATGTCCTGATGTATGCAAACTACTAAGCTTGAAGCCGCGCTAATCGTACATACTCCCAAAGGTGCCTCCTCCCAAAATAGCACCATACCTGAACACTAAACCCTAGTCCCCTAATCCACAACCCTAAAACCCTAAACCTCTCTTTCTCATGAACCCTAAAACGCCAAGTAAGCCCTAGACTCTACATCCCTGACCCCTACACTCTTCAAACCTACAACCCTAGAAACCCTATACACCCTCTAAACCCCAAAACAACCGTCTCATAACCAAGGCTTTTCACAGGGGGCTCACGGGTCTGCCTGGGCTTCGGCCCTTGCCGTCATCAAAGGGAGCGCTGTTGGGCCGCAAATTTGGAGCATCGCCCCACCTTCATGATAAACGTGGATGAATATCATCTAATGGCACTCTTACTATTGCTAAGAATTGGTAGTACTTTGTTGTTTGTGTTACTAAGATATCCATGTTATGAACACTGCTAATGTTGTAACAAATATGTTTGACACTATCGTCGCTATTACTCTTATCATTAATAGTACTATTGTTGCTATTCTTGTTTTGGTGGGCTTCGGGGCTGGGCCTCTCAGTGGTGCAGAGGTTCGAAAGTGTAGTCCATGTCATCGGGGGTGAATTTTGGTGGGGGAGGTTCCTGACCACCTGCTATACTTACCAAGTAAATCCAGGCAGTACTTTCCACAGTTCTTTGGAGTGTGGGAAATATACATTCTCCTCTGTGGCCTGATCGCCTCCTGCTGATAGTAGATATTCCCCCTAGGATATAAGGAGGCAGGGCATTTTTTTTTGTAGGGGTATGTACCCCTACAAGATCTGCGTACTCGTTTAAAGATGGTATTTCGGGAGAGCGGGGATCTATCATCCTGATAAAAGCCAGTACAGTATGTACAGTGTAGTACCGCTCGCTATATATGGCGGCTCGGAACACTTTTTGGTAGCTGGGTGTACTTTTAGCAGGAAGTGATTTGACGAAACTACCAAAGGTATGAACCAATGAACAAATGATACAGGAAACCATAGTGCTAGCGTAAAATTCAGAAGCTACAGCCGTATAGCGCTAGCATGCGAATTTCGAAAGCTACAGCCTGATACGGCACTTCTACAAGAAGAATGATACGGATTCGTGATAAGCAAAGCGACTGGGCCTTCCAACTTTGCCTCTGAGGGTGCTTCGCGGAGGTCCATAGTGGCCAGGACCTGCCAGTTGGAACCAAGTTACCCAAATGATGGAAGATCAGGTGGAAGATGACATGAAAGCTGGCTGTATAGTGGTTGATAGGGATGCAAAATCCCTGAGCTCTTTTGATTCACTTTCTGGATAGGCTGCTGGAATCCCTGAGCCCTGTAGTCCCCCTTAAGTAGATAGAATATGGCTTGGGGTATATTATAATAAGATCCCCATATAACCCATATTCTATCTACTTAAGGGGGACTATATACTCTAAAGCCTTTTTGGGTGTCCGTGTCCAGGATCTGTGAGTTGGACCAGGGTTAGACCGGCTAGTACCCAGACGGCCTGAAGGATCTGAAAGATGGAACCTCCCAAGAATCCCTAGTTTCCCCAAGGTAGTAATGAAATGGTGTCATTATGTGTCATGGTTGTAGCGGGGCTATTTTTTTTGGATCTCATTGGGAATGAAGCGCGCAAGACGGGAGCTGGTACTGCAGAGAACTTCCGTCCAGCCCACAGATCAACATGCCGCCAGGGGAATACAGGTGATGATGGGAATTGAGATGCATGGTTTTCTAAATTTCTGCTGTCTACCGCGCCCGCTCTCTTCTTCTAGAGGCCACGCGAGCCATAGTCTAATCTCCTAGTCTCTTACATAATCCTTTATATAGCCCCCTTTTGGGGAGTTGAGACCCTAGCTCACACGAACCCTTACGAGGGAAGTCGGGCTTGCACTTGGTGGTCCAGCCTGTTCGCCTGTTTAAGGCCCTCAATACTAGGATCCCCACTATAGTCCTTATTCAAGGGAGGGGGCTTGGGAATAATGAGGGGTCTACATTAGGCCGAAATGCTAGCAGTTCTTCCCCCCGACCTTCCTTCCACTACAAAACCAGTTCCACACCACTGATATGTATCGGGCTCACAGAACCACTTTCCTCCTTACTCCAGCGGTTTGTGCAACTTTCCCTTCTTCTTTGCTGTGAGCTCACTTAAGCAACAAGAAGCGTGCACTCTCTTCTTGTTGTTCTTCTATTCTTCTTCTTCCTCTCTCTTTTTTCTCTTTATTTCACAGCTGTGACCCCTCCCGCTTCGGGAGGAGCTGAGGCAGTGCAACTGAGCTTCGCACCAGGCCCCAGAGAGCGGGACTTGTCCTTCCCGCGCCCAGCCTGGCAGCGAAAACTGCGGGCGATTCTGGGGTTAAAGGGGTTACATAGGGGTTACATAGGGGTCATTTATAGGGGTCATATAGGGGTTATACTGGTGTCATATCAGGAAAATATTGCGATAATGGAAAATAAAATGGAAACTATTGTTATAGAATAGGGGTTATATACTGGGGTTATGTTCTAGGCACAGGGTGCCCTAGTGACCCCTGTAAGTAAGGTACACGCAGGCAGTATGGGAGTGGATTTGTCAAGGCCCTGTAAGTGCAGTTTGGAGAAGCCAAGATACCATAATATACCAATAATATACCATAACATACCAATAATATACCAGTAATATACCATTAGTATACCATAATATACTACGAATATACCAATAGTACACCAGTAATATGCCAATGATATACCATAATCTACCATAATATACCAACAATATACCAGTAATTTTCCATAAGCTACCCTGATAGACCTGCAATATACTCGAAATGTCTAGTCTTGCTACCATCTTGGCCAACTCCGGCTGCATCGCAGAGCTGCTTCAATCAATGCCAGCCGGGCCGTTGAGTAGGCTGGTGACCCTTTGAATGCCACCTTGCTTGGAATATTAGGGTTATATAGGGATAATGGAAAATAAAATGGAAACTACTATTTAGGGTTTAGGGTTTACGGGTTGGAGGGTCAGGGCGACTGAGTAGGTAGGTTAATAGGGGGGATAACTGGGGTTAATATATGGGTTATTAACCTACTTGCTAAGTCTCCCTGACCATCCAAGTGGAGCAAGCAAAATCCCGCGGCAAACCTCAACAAGATGTCCGCGGCTCATGGAAGCCTGAAGACATTTCAGCACTACCCACTGATACCTTTGCCCAGTGGTTTCTTCATAGCCAACAGCCCAGGTCTAGTTCTGACTCCTATTGAAGTAGCCGAAGAGAGCCAGGTAGGATGCCGCACTGACGTGTGATCACCCAGTAATCCCGCCAGAGCAAACTGCAGGTACCACCCACCCCTTCCGATACAACCCAAAATCGCCCCTCAAGCTACAAAACACCCCAAACTTAACCTTATAGTCCCCCTTAAGTAGATAGAATATGCGGTATATGGGGATCTTTTTATAATATATCCAAAACCATATTCTATCTACTTAAGGGGGACTATAAACCTACCAAGCAACCCTTTAGACCCTGTTTGCCAGGCCCAGGGCCCCATGATTTGGTGCGTACGCAGCTGGCCCAGGCCCAACGGATCCATCAAGGATCCACTTCTCCGCCTTTCCATTGAATAGGGTTTAAGGGTTAAGGGTTTAGGGTTGAGGGAATAGGGGCCGGGGAGATTCTTGAGATCCCTAAGTTTTCAGAGAACCTTACCGGATGCTTGTAATAAAAATCGTCAACACAAAATACCGAGGGCGCGCTTATCCTGAGAAATGTATGTAAGAGAGTACGTATTCCACATGCGGATCCAGATCGAACGCAAATCTCGAGTTCGTGGGCATCAGGGCAAGTGGAGTTACGAGCCAGCTGCATGACTTAATGCATGACACTCAACGGTTGCCATAGCATCTTGAACAATAGAAACCTACCCAAAACTCATCAAGCCGCACTTCACAGTAGCCAGCACAAACTGAACAGACCAGCAGCATGAACGTGCCGTAGGCAACGCCACTGTCTCTATCACCTTTAAGCAAGATTCTTGTACTGCCTGAATCGCCGCTGAGAGGCGCTGCAATGATGCAGTTGGGAGATGCACAAAGATTTTGGCTTGAAATCTTTAGGAGGGGGGTTTAGGGTTTAGGGTATGTTGAGGTTCTTTGGGGATAATGGGAAGAAATGGAAACTACTATGGGGTTCAGGCTTTCAACAGGAAACCCTGCGGTTCGTACCATCAGGGCACAGATCACAATCCACAGGCAGAGCGCAAACACGCCAGATTTAACTTACCGTTGCGCTGGAGGTTGTCTCTGAAGCTCACCAACCACGTCGCCGTTGGTCTCGAGATGCGGGTAGTTGTCCAAATTATGCACCCTTTTCTTAGCCCCTATAGTATCTATCCTCTTGAAGGGGCTAGATATCCCTGATAACCCCTATACAATAACTTTAAAGGACTCTGCACCATCTTCTTCGTAATCTGGCACTTCTAAGTTTAGGGATCCGGGCCCTAAAGCTGCAACTTGTTATTGATAAACGCCCATATGATCCCGCGCGGTTTGAGGATCAGCGGTCCTGGGAGCGCACCTATACCTACCTACCTACCTACCTTGCCCTATGTACACATGTTCCCCTATATATATATGTATATATACTAGTTATACACATCCAAAAAAGGGTCGAATTTGACAAGCACCCATGTGATCAGCAAGCCAGCCCAGACTTGCCGGAGAAGGACCAAGCTTTTCTAGCACGGAATCCTGTGAGTTTATTGAGGGGTCTGTATCGGGGGATCTTGAGAAGCTAGATCATTTCAACAAGGCTATTGTTAGGATCCGACGATGAACAATAGCCACAACCGTCCCAGACGTAATCTTTCACGTTCCCATGCGATATGATGCTTGTAGTCTGTTGGATTCAGCTTCGTTAGCCGAGTGCTGGCCAAGTCTGACCGGGCGCGAGCCGCGTGATCTTGTTTCCTTAACAAAAACAATGAGCACTGTCCGGGCTCGTCACCTACTGGCCCCCCGCGGGGCGCGTTAAAACTAACCCAGACTCGCTCAATATCTCACTGCTGGCAGATGTTCTGCTTTCAGAACTGAAGGCACCTCCGATTTTGATGCCTGTCAGCCGGAAGATTCCCCCAGGAACTGAGCGACGGCTATGATAAGTGTCTCTGCCCATGTAAGAGTTTCGCTGGAGGAGTCAGGCTCGTGAAACGCAACAGGACCCGTTGGCTTCACAGAGTTTTGTTTTGCACTTGGAAAGCCAATCCATAAATCGAGAGAGGTTTCTGCGCACTCAAGTTTCATCTAGCCGATCAACAGCAGGGTAGCTGGCTATATTTTGCATTGGGGTGACATGCCCAAGCGTGCTGATGGCTTGCGCATCAAGAGGTTGCCCAAATTAGGCTGAAACCTCTGCGCAGGTCCATGCATCCGTACAATTCAGCGAGATCATATCATCATAGGTGGCTCTGCTGCTGCATGCAGCTTACTCCTCAATGTCTTTAGGTTGGGTTACTGCCCCCACCCAGTAACAGTCCATATTAGGGGTCCTACTAAGGGCTATATATGACCATATTATACTTATTCTCCAACTGTTACTGAGGGGTGAGGCAGTACCCAATGTTTAGGCTAGGGGCATGCCAGTCGCATGTGATGATCCAAAATACTGTGGACGCAACGCAGCAAAACGTTTTGAGACACGTGGTGGCATGTTTGCACTTGAATTCAGCGCTGCAATGTGCAGTGTACTCCTTCGGAGAAGCTGCACAAAGACTCACCTGCCTAATCCTAGCCGTCCTAGCCATGCAAGAATTCCACTCTTGTGGGCCTTGATGCAGGCATGGGAGAGACCCCCCGACCTCGCCAAAACCTGTGCTTCCATTGCAAGTTCCTTCCCCAGCCGACTGGATTTACAGCAAGAGCTAAGAGATGCCCATTCAGCTCAGCGAAAAAAGATCTCCTCATAAACCGGTGAAATTAGGCAAAACTGCGGTTAGCAAGAAGAATCTTCATCCGGCCTGGCATTTTGCCTTCCACCGGAAAATTACTACAGGCTCTGGATCTAAAGTGTGAACTCGACAGCTATGCGTAGATTTCCCTTAATATGCTGCAGATACAAGTACTGCAGTAGGATGCTATAAATGCAGGGTATCTAAGCTGGCCTCTTCCCTTGTGCTAGGTGATCATGGTGGTCTCCCTAAATGCGGGGACCCCAATACAGACCCCCAAAATACTATACTATAATCCTTGTTCTAGGGACCCCCACGTACCCCTAATTTTGGGAATCTCCAAACCCTAATCCCTAAACCCTTTAAGTCTCAATAAACTCCTTATGACCCCTATATACCCATTTGGGGAAACCCCTTTATTGGCTCGGGACCGGAAGCCTTCTTGCTTGGTGCACCCCGTGTTGGCTACCTTGGCAGAAGTCTTGGGGACCAGACAGGCTTCAAGGCCTGCTGGATTTGGGGATTTTAGGGTATTTTGTAGAGGTTTAGGGTTTTACTGTTTAGGATCTTAGGGTTTGGGGGGTTTGGATTTTAGGGTTTAGGATTCTAGGGTCTTAGGGTTGAAGGGTTTTAGGGCTTTAGGGTTGAGGGTAATATTGCCAGGACTCTTCGGGGCTTAATTAGCTTGATTATTTATGGTACAGGTAGCATGATGGAAGTTTTGCTGCCGAGGCTCGGGTAAGTTCTTGTGGCAAAATGGGAGTTTAGGAAATACAAGAATGGGCATCCCCTCGTATGACCCCAAAACCTTTCAGGTTTAGGTTTAGGGTTTAGGGATATAAGCATCCTGGTTTTAGGAACCCAAAACAAGTAACCCTAAATTTTGGAAGCCATCAAACTGAATGGCAGATTGGTGATTCAGGAGTTATGTCCTCCTTTGCTCTCCAAAGCGTCCTACTTGGGGCCTACTACCCATTTTGATTTTTGTCGGCCCAACTGATCCCTTATTCTGACTGGTTCTATGTAGGGAATAAGGGAATAGAATCCCTATATAACATCTATATAATCTATTCTCGTATTCCCTGCTAAAATCCAGTTCTGGAGGGTGTCAAATGTCTGGTGCTTTCACAGAGATTGTTCAGCGACTCTCAATATGGAGGTGTCTCAACACATCGACATGACACCCCCTACCTATTCACAGAAAGACACAGCGTAGAAGTAATCAGGATTCGATGGGATTGTTTGTGAGAACCTCCCCTATCCACAGGTTTTTCAGGCATCTTGCCACTTTAAGGCCGCGTTGGCAAGCCTAGGAACCTCCTCTCCGCATCTGTGCTGACTTGACACAGGTATACTTAGCAGCAATAACATCAATAACATCCATAGTAACACTTATAATAATTGGGGGCAGTTCAGAGCATGCAGGGACGTGCTGTGAAAGCGAGCCACAAACGGCCAATGATTTAGAGTGCTCAGCAGCAGCATCTGCAAGGGCGCTGCAATCCATGCATTTCACGTAATTGAAGCGGTATACCCTATCATAATCTTGCAGGCTCCATCCTTTTCCATCGTTCCCTATACAACCCGATATAACCCACATAGCTCCAACATATTAACTCAAGGCAAGGCTCGAATTTTCCGACATCATGCTCACCAGCAACCTCTGCCACGGCTGTGCGGAAGGGGCAAGATACTTTAGGAGGACCCCCAGTGGTATAATAAGAATATAAGAGGACCCTAATATAATCCCGATTATCCCTTATAGTCACTATTACTGGGTGGGGGGTGGACCCTAAACCCCTGTGGATGCATCAATCCAATGCGACCCCCAGCTGAGTCTGGAACTTGTCAAAGGCCTTGTGGAAGCGACCTGTCCTCAGCAACTCAGTGCTCTGCTAGGACTTCACAAATCAAAGAAGGCGCCGCGAGCAGAGCTCCTGTTGGGATAGTGCCTTTTGTGATAATAACAATAACAACAAAACTAATAATCGTAGTAATAGGAATGATAATAGTGATAATAGGAATAATAACACTGTTAGTAATAAGAATACTAGTAACAACAATAATAGTAGTAATAATTAGAATGATAGTGTAGTTTTGCCAGGGCACTGCGTGAGAGCGTACTTGCGCTCTCTCCCCAGCGCTTCGCGACGTTCCCACATCTCCTTTCCACAGCAAACCAAACAATATACCATAGTCCTTAGGGTTTGGGGGGTTAGGGTTAAGGGCCCCCAAAAAAAGGCCCTTTTTGGTCACCTTGCAGTGTTCCAGGTACTGAAAACCGCGAGGCCCGAACCGAATGATTATCAGTGCTGTCTTTCTACAGGTGCTAGCACTTGCGCAACTAGCCACTGGATTTGGGAGTTTCCCAAAATCACGGAACCCCAATTTAGACCCCAATATACTATACGCCTTTATTTTTGGGACCCTCAAGAAAAGTATCCCTAATGTTGGAAAACCCTGAGCCACTATGCATCCCCAGCTTCGTTTTCATTATCCATGTTCTTTTATGTTTCTCAATTATTGGGGTTAGACATCCCTGTATACCCCTAATCTCAGAAAACCCCTAAACCCAAGACCCCATATAACCAAACCCTAAACCCTAAACCCAAACCCCTAAACCCTAAACCCCCTTAAAAGGATTTCGGGGGCAAGCCTAACCAAGCTAACCCGTCCTCCAGGCATTTGATCATCTGCTGGGTTGCATCTCGGGCCTCCTCGTCCTAGCAACAGCATATAGTCTCCCTTAAGTAGATAGAATATTGGGTATATGGGGATCTTACTCTAATATACCCAAAGCCATATTCTATCTACTTCAGGGGGACTATACTTACTTGACAGACCCTATAGACCCATAATGATCCCCATATAATGCTTATGTAACTTCCCATATGGTTCTAGCGGATCTGCTTTTTAGATACCTGTGTGGTGGTTAGTAAGGAATAAGGGAATATAATCCCTAAATCCCCATACAACATATTCCCTACACTACCCCTACATTACCCTTATAATATAGCCCATGTATAACCTAATATAACCCCCATATTGCCCTGTTCCCTACTCACCGGCAGTAAACATAGGCCTCAAGTTGAGGATCACACTCAGCCCTGGGGCAACAAGCTGCTGTCCAATTCATGCGGGGATATGACCCAATAAAGGTTATATTGTATTGGGGTATGTAGGTATGGGGATATATCCTATAGGGATAATGGCCAAGAAAATGGAAACGATCATTCATGTGCATGACTGCCATGTCGCCAGCGCCTTGATGGGGAGGGCCTTCAGTCTTCGTACAACCTCGAGTGCAGGGAAAGTACTGAACGTCACGTTTACTTGGGGTCAGCAGGGAATAAGGGAATAAATTATATGGGATTCTTTAGGTATTATTTTCCCTTAGTACCCTAATAAACGCCAGTAAGCTCAAGTGAAGGGAAACAAGTATCTGCCACCTGGCTGCCTTGTGTGGGTGTGTCCTAATCTGATGATGTTGTTGATTGTGAAGTTCCATTTGCTGCATTGTTTTAGTTCCTCTGAGAACCTTGTGACCACCATGAATCTGTTGAACTTCTTCCTGAGTTCGCCTCGTCGGGATCAAATGCCTCCCTGGCCCACATGTTGCAAACACTAGAGCATTAGATTAAAAAGGTCCATGTTAGGACCGAATGTCGAAGTCATCTGGAGATCTCTAAAGAATACTGGTTCAGGAAGAGAGCGGATGCTACTCTTACTGCTGTTCCCGTTGTAGCTCTTCTCCGAATTTGTTATTAGGAAGGTATAGAACACTGGGATCGTCTCGAAAGAGTAGCGAGGGATCTGTGGTCCGGTCCAGCCCCCTTTCTGACAGCATACCGCAGAATATCCTTCTGTGCATCATACTACAGCCATACGAGCTATACTCTAAACTCCTTTAAGGGGGTTATATAGGGGATTATATAGGGGACTACTATAGGGCTTATTAAGGGGGATACTAGGAGTTTAGACAATGGCTCATACAATGCCATGAAGCAACAAAGACCTGCTGTCGGGAGGAAGGCAATTAGGAACATTGCCCATAAATTCCAAGCCCACAAGAGCGGAACACTGAATCCCGAGCCCTCTCAAATTTTGTAGTTTCCCAAAATAGGGGGACCCCAATACAGACCCCAGTAAATCTCTCAATTGTGGGAAACCCCACATTCCTGCGGAACCGCAAGCTGACAATTCTCCATGCGCCGTGCGACATCTGATCCGGGGATTAGCGTCCAGGTCTCATGCGGCGCGCCTCTCATCCTGTCCAAGGGTGACCCTCAGTTTCCTTTGAACAGGATATAACAGGCTTAAATAGGAAATGTCAGCCCTCCCGCCCAGCCTGTCCGAAGAAAGTCCTGAACCTTAAACCCAAACCAATTGGTTCGTACAAGGTACTTTATACCATCAGTCGACAAGTACTCTAAGACGAAAATATTGGTAATGCTTGCTTTATCTTGCAGTGCCCACCTCTGTGCTGCGCGGTTCTTGGCATCCTCCTTATCGTTGGCTTCGTAGATGTCCTGTGAAAATAATCACTTGGACAGGTCCACATTAACCCAGACCCTTCATTCAAAACCCCCCCCCTTTATTAATAGGGATTTTAATAGGGATCTTACTATTCAGGCCCCCACAAAAAGGGTTTATTAATCAGGGGTCTACATTAGCCTATGACGCGGGCAATCCATCCTGGAATTTCTGGCTGATGATTGCAATCGGCAGCGCGATCAGCAGCAAACCAGCAATCATTGCCATCATTCCTTCAAGTCGTGGGTTCTTTCAAGGCCCTAGCTATGTGAGCTATAGTCTAAACTCCTAGTATCCCCCTTCAAAGCGCCTAGGATAGTCCCCTAGATAGTCCCTTATATAACCCCCTTTAAGGAGTTTAGACGAAGGCTCATCGACTGTTGGGTGGAGTTGCCATTCACTACCTGACTCAAGCCCACTACCTACAATATCCTACAATGGTCAGGAAACAAGCCCCTGATGTCCCAGCCCGCCTGTCTCCCTTCAACAAACCATCCTAACACCCATGAGCACTCATCTTGAAATCGTGTGCCCCAGCAGGGCCTACGCATTTGCCCTGCACCGTCTTCGGATACAGGTCACCGTAGCCTTCAAGCCATCAGTAAGCACGAGCCCAATTGTAAGCTGTGCAAGTGCAATGAGAGGCAACTGGCGCTGCAACTCCCTGCGAACACAGGCCTAGAGAGACCAACGTGACGACGGCCCACCAGCATGCGTTGATAATGCTGGGGAAGTCCAAGGAGGAGTTGTCCTGACACTGGCTTACCTGGGGCTTAGTACAGTGGGGAATACTGGAACATGTAACACATAGAGATTAGCTTCCCTATTCCCTACTAACCACCAGTAAGCATGGGCCGGGAAGCAAGTTACAGGGCCAGAGCCTTTTAGCAACTTCAGCTGCCCAGGTTACCACGGTCCTCCGAGCAGCAAAGGCCATGAGACGGCGATACACCACGGTTGTGGGTGTCATTACACTCCTTGTAGCCCAGGAGCTGCAAGCAAGCAACACACAAATTGCAGGCTAAATCACCTACTGACCTAATGTACTTGGAGGTTCATGGGAATTTGTGAAAGTCAAAACTTCTCATGAACCTCCACATGACCCAGAGTCGAAACTCCTACTATCCCCCTTAAACCCCTATTGAAGTCCCCTATATAATGAATCCGCTACTCACCCCCTTTAAGGGGTTTAGAGCCCTAAAAACTATATTATATTATCCCCTATATAATCCCCTTTTTAAGGACTTTACGTAGATTGTGGCTCACATAGGACTTTCGGAAGTGCCAGGGCGCCGCGAGGTACTCGAGCAGCTGTGTGGAATTAAACTCGTCCCGAAGAGGACAGCTGAGCCTTTCCAGGGGAGGAATATCTAGGGTTTTAGGGTTTAGGGATTAGGGTTTGGGGATAAGGGTTTAATCTGACGTCCTTTAAGGGGGGTTACAGTTATATGGGGGAATATATGGGATTCCCAGTATAGGGCTTCTTGTCTTAAGGGGGATACTAGGAGTGTAGACTATAGATATAGCTCATGTGGGTCTTTCTCAACATTGGGAGCCCCTCCTCTGGCAAGAGCACTATATGGGGAGTTCCCAAAATTGGGGTCCCGTTTTTGGTAGGGCTAAATCTGAGGTGTCGTACTATAATTCATAACCCAGAGTGGCCCATAACTTTGGGAACATGGCTTTTGAACGGAGCCCCCAATTTGAGAAGCCCATTTAGGTTGCAGCGGCAGCCTCTCCAAATAGAAGATAGTGCTGGAAAACATCACGACGCCAATACCTCATTCAACACTCTGGCTTCCGATTAGCCCCTCTGATGTACACATTCGAGCGTTCAAACTTTTGGCGGATCTCTAAAAAATGTTACTGTTCTGGAAGTTTCGGGGGGGCCAGCCGTGAGAAACGTTCACATGTATCTGCTGATGAGGCGCCTAAGAGAAAAAACAAGACAGAGATGGCTTGTCTTGAGTCCACCACGGCCTGGCACAGATGTTCATGCTGCACTCACACAGGGTCGAGGACATGCCGTCTTTGTACAAAATGCCGTGCAACATGCATTGCATCTACAAACATCACAGCATGTGCGCATACACAGGTAGTCCCCCTAAAGTAGATACAATATGGGGTAGATGGAGATCTCATTACCCAAAGCCATGTTCTACCTACTTACGGAGAACGATGCGTGTGGAACAACAAAACATAGATCCTAGAACTCGCAGGGCTCTCGCCATCCTACGAAGTTTTAGGAAAATTCCGGAGCAGGGCACTCGCGTAGCAAGCTGTTCCAACAAAAAAGAGCCCAACCTGCTTTCCACGTTATTAGTTATTAGTAGTATTACTACTATTCCCGTTACGATTATTACTACTATCCATATTACTTCTAGTAAGAATACTATGATTTTTACTATTATTCCCATTGCAACAAGAAAGAACGCGACCTGCCTTCCACATTATCTGCAAGCCGGCGGCGTAGCGGCCTGGTCTGTAATTTTAAGACAGGCCAGGTTGTCTGCAGAGCCCTGAGAGACACAAGTACATCTCTATATATATATATGTGTAGGGGCTATGTATAGGGATGATGGAAAAGAAAATGGAGACTACTATGACGGGGTTATACAGGGTTAGGGTTTAGGAGCAGTAGGATATTCATTGCAAGCTGAACAGAGGGTTTGGTTGCTTGCTGCCATGATAACAATGCCAATTTTTCACGGTCATCACGTAGGCTTCTGCACGATCATTGCTTGACCAGGACACAACCAAAGAAGCATGGACGCCTACAGCTTAAGCGTCCCTTGTCGGTATTCTTGCTATTCAAACTAATATTACTACTACGAGTTTTACGATTATTATATCACTATTACTAGTATTACTATTATTGCGGCTTCATGTCTGGGCTTTATCCAGCCACTGGGCTCGTACGGTAGAAAGCAAGGATGCGCAAACTCTGCAGAAGCCAAAGTCCTCCCCAACAGGCCACAAGCGTCAACCAACAGATCCCTGTGGCCACATGAGCCCTGGACTGAATTTGT
>CAJNIZ010044715.1:28704-43325 GCA_905231905.1 Symbiodinium pilosum
GGAAAAGGTAATGGAAACTACTACAATGGGATTCTATAGGGTTTAGTGGTTTAGGGGTCTAGGGTTTAGGGTACATCATGAAAACTCTAGAGACAATTAATCTCAATCGCGGCGAACAGTCTGATGAACGCACCTTTCTGGCAGTTTGTGGGGAAGAAGGGAATGTATTGTGTGGGGATTAAGGATGATATTCCCTTATTCCTTACTACTAACCGCCTGTAAGTAGATAAAAATAACCCATGAGAATCCCCCATATACCATGGTAGTTTCCATTTTCGTTTCCATTATTCCCTACAAACCAACCCCCAAATCCTAAACCCAGACCCTAAACCCTAAACCCATCACAAAACAACTAAGCAACAGTTCAAAAACCCAACCATGCCACACGATCTGGGCAGCGGGAGAGCTGGCCGGATCGCTAAGTGTGACGAAGATCTTCCTCAGTGATAAATGGTCATATGGGCTAAGGGTTTTGTTTTTGGGGCTTCCCAAAAAAAGGGGATTCAGGGCTTAGGCATATATGGGGATATATGGGGAGATCTAACCCCAATGGGCCCAATAATGGAGAATCAAAGGAAAAGAAAATGAAAATATATGAAAATGACATGGAAATTGGTCATATATAGCGGCTCAGGGTTTCCAAAAATCAGGGTTACCTTTTTAGAGGAAGATAATGGGGTTATATAGGGCTATGTAAGGGTTTGGGGTTTTAGGATGAGGTTTTAGGGTTTAGGGGGTTTCCCCAAATAGGATTGCCTGTAGGGGATCCGCATAATACGGATTATGATGCAATGGGGTTTGTGTTGGGTTCCCTTATTTTGGAGACTACAATATCCATTTCAGCAAGAATATCGTAAACACCACGTAATGCAACCTGGAACATGACACCTACCTTGGGGCACTCGCTCTTTCTTGGAGCTCAGGGCCTCTTTTACACATAGCTCCCAGAAACTACTGGCCATTTCGCAAGCACCCAGCAAAGGACGCACATTCCTGAGGCACGATAGCCTGTATACTGTATACACTGTGCAGTGTCTGGAGTTTATGCCAATACGTCCCCTTCCCGCAGACCTTTTCACCCAGGGGCAGTGCTTGTAGCCCGGGGCGCCCGGACCATGAGACCCTCCCCCTAACCCCCTCCCAGCGGTCGCGATTCGGGATCAGCTTTTCTTCTTTTTCCGAGAAAAAACAGGGAGGGTTCTGCTGGTTGGCTGGGTTCCGCACGGGGTGGTGCAGGCTCCCCGCAAAACGGAGCAGTTCGGGGGGTCCGAGTGGGGGGGGTGGGGTCCAGAATGGTCCAGAAGGGTGAAGGACCTGAAATGCAGATGACTGAACTTGTTTGGTGAAAACGGCTGAGACAGCGCTGTCACCGCGAATGCTGCTACCTTGCTCTCTTGCCTCGATCACACTTGCCCAGGCGGTCCCGCGTCAGCGATTAAGTTAATGGGGGGGTCTTCAATCAGCCAGGGTGTTTCACTATACCCTAAGCCCTACTAAGAATGGCGGCATGGGTGAAATGAACCCTGGCAGGAAAAAAATCTGAGGGAACGGTATAGGGGCTTCTATGGCTATCTGCCATTCCCAGTTAAGCACAAGAAGCAGCACTCATCATCTCCCACTAATATTTCACACCCTCATATTATTGAAACTGTTAACTGGCTGGGGGTTAGTGATTATTTAGTACTATAAGGGAGTTAATATATGGGTTTCCCAAAATTGGAGATACCTTATTGGGGAACCCTATGACAAGGAGTACAGCATCTTGGTGTCTGTATTGGGGTCCCCTTATTCACAGAAGCTACCAAATCTTGAGAAAAAAGCCCAAAACCCTAAACCCAATGGGAAGGGGATTACCAACTCTGGCTGCATCCATGGCACTCCGCCGTAGTCTGACCCTCCTCTTCCATCCTCTTTTGCGTCCGTGAAACATAAGTAAGACCTGAGATTCAGGGTTTGTTTACCGTTCAGGGTTTAGTGTTAGTGTTTGGGACTTAGATTGCAATGTACTTGGATGATGAAGGCTGCTGCTGCCTGTGAAGTAAGCAATGGGTGAAAATTGTTGAGACGGCAGGTGTCCCGCCCAAATAGAGCGTCGCGATCCCAAAAGAGGGCGGGGGTTGGCCGCTCCTTTGACCCAAAACTCTAACCCTAACCCTAAACCCTAAATTTCGCTAAGCTCTCCAGCGTGTAGATCAGATCTCTCAGGCTCGGGCCCAAAATATGCGTGTAGAATGGCCTGCAGAGACGTCGGCAAGGCAATTCACTATCCACAGATGCATGCCTGTGCATTGGGTTTAGGGTTAAGGGTTTAGGGATATCCAATGGCAATGCGGCTTGAGGCCTTGGTTAAAAAACAGGCTCCAAAGTAGAGAGACTCGACTCAGGAGGAATCCAGATACGTGCGCGGTAGCGAACTGATCCCTGCCACATGGTAGCAAGCCCGCAATTTCTTTTTGAAAAGGGACCTGTGCGAAAGACAAATTCAAATGTCAGTTGCAAAAAAAGAATTGACAGAAATTCGGGGTCAAGATCCAGGAGTATCATAGTCAGTTGGTTTAAGCTGAGATTCAGAGATGCGGTAGTTTCCCATGATATTAGGACCCCAAGACAGACCCAACAATACTATAAACCTTAGGGACCCCCAAAGATGCCCCTAGGCTTGGCAAACCCCAAGATGTCCATTTGAATCTGAAATGGCTTTGAGGCTGGCGTGAAGCCGGGTCCTTGGGGGAAAGATGTATCAGGGTTTAGGGTTCAGGGCCCTCCCACCCTGTAACCGTGGTATGATAGGAATATAGGAGGACCCTCCAAAAATCACCACTATCCCTTGCAGTCACTATTACTGGGTGGGGGGTCGACACAATGTATAATGTCGGCGGAGAGGAAAAACCCCTAACCTAATCTGCGCATGTGAACCCTAAACCCCTAAACCCCAAACCCTAAACCCCAAACCGCAAACCTTATAAACCCCAAACCCTAAAACCCTAAAACCTAAACCTGCCTGTCCGGGTCCCGAGATGATCTCGGACTCTGGCCATCCTGCTTCTTGCTGCTACCTGCGAGCAAAGCTATAACAATCTTTCCTTCCAAAAATCAAAGGTTTCAGGGTTTAAGGGTTATAGGGGTTATAGGGGTTATAGGGGTTTAGGGTTTGGGCTTTAGGGTGTGGGGATTTCGACGGATTGGAGGCTCAAAAGATCAAGGTCTCCTGTTGGGAGTTTATGACTTAAGCACTATGTAGAATATCTTGGGGAAGGCGGACTCCTGTTTTTGGAAAGCCCGGATTCCGCACTACCTGGAGAACGACCTTAGTCTCTACAATGCACATGACTTGTTGGCTGCTTTTGAGAAAGGAGAGGGTTTGGAATGGGTCTCTACAGTAGCCCCGCAACTACAAAATTCCCAATAGCACTATAATTTCAATGTTATGTTCCATTCGTTGTTTGCTTCCCTTCATTACCTACTAACAGCCAGTAAGGAAACCTAAGCCCTAGCTGGATATCCCTCTAAACACCAGCTTCCACCCTGTTTTCTGTGTTTTTTCCACTTGGTTCCTGTACCTTCTTCTACAAAGCCTAAACCCTAAACAGCGAGTTGGTCAAGGCCGCAGTTGCCTGCGGTCTTTCTCCAGCAACTTTGTATGACTCGTGCTGCATCCTCTGCAGAAGTTGAATCAGTCCTGTGCTCCTGCGAGGAAATGCTCAAGCAGGAGGGCCCATCTTCGGACATCGGCACAAGCCCTATAATTATGGGAATTCCTCAATCCCAAAATTAGGGGTCCCTTTTTAAAGGGGTTCCCATAATAAGGACTACGGTATATTGGGGTCGATATAACTGTCCCCCTTTTTTGGGAAAGTACCATATTCCGCTTCCTAAATGCTTCTGATGCGCTCAGGTAACACGTCCCTGCACTCCTTCTACTATCGCAAGACTCATTTCCTCATCAGCTGGCACGGAGTCCTCGTCCTTGGAGGTCTTCCTAGAATTCCTTGGGCCATCTAAGAATAACATCTCTCAGCAGGCTGAACTTGTTGACACATTGAAGGAATTATACCGGTTGCTAGAGAAGAATAATATGGCCTACATGGCTATCATGCCTGCATGTCAAGATGGGGAAGGAGTCTGTGGCGAAAGCATCTTGGGGCCCTGGCTGACGGCGGAAATGGATAGGTTGCATACAAGGCGGACGCCTGGGCCTCACATCTCCATCCAACTGCACCAATTCAGCTCCTAAGTTCCAAACGACAAGTTCACTCAACTTGGAGCCTGCGCCTCACCAGCTCTGTAGCCACTCACCCATGGCTGCCGTCACCCCATCTCTCTCCATGCTATCTTGAGGGGACAGCTGCGGTACAAACACCATCCCGGCGGGCCCTCTACATCAGTCAGTGATTCCTCAGAGCTAACTCCGAAGCAAATCTTAGGCCTCCCACGCCTCCGATTGCATGACAGATGCAGTTTCTGGCATCACATCCTATCATCCTCCAGCGCAGCAATTTATCGTTCTGGTCCCGAGGCAACAGCTCCTCATTTTGAAGGGCATTTGACCAAATGGCCGTTCCCAAAGCGAGGCAAATTACTCTATGAACTGGCACCCTGCTAGGAACTCAACAAGTGTGTAACATATTATCAGCAAACCTAGATGGGAAAGACACCTAGCGCGCGGCAACAGACCACTACTTCTGACAAGCTGGTGGAATGTGCTAAGTCTTCGAAAGGCCTATCAGTGGCTTCAAACCCGAAAAATCCCAAACGCCAAAACACATATGGGCGTTTCCCACGATTGGGGTACCTGTTTTGGGAGTCCCTATTAAAGGATTGGAAGACGTTTTGGGAAACTACCACATCCCAAACCTCAAGCCTCAGCAAATTGGAGATGTCAGTTCCCATGAATAGAGGGCTCTCATCTAGGCCTCAAGATCTATCTGTAGTAAGTACGGGGACCCCAAAAAAGAAACCCCAACCAACGGAAACCCAAATCCTTATAAACCATAATTCCAGTTGTTCATTGTCTTTTCCTTTCGCTTCTCCATTATTCTGAAGATTACCAGGCTAGGTTTGGGGCCCTATCAAATGCGTGTTTCATGGCTTTGTAGGAATTTAGGGGTTGTGGGGAATCCAAATTCAAAACCATTTCAAATCTACGCCTAGCTATACATCCTCCCCCAAAAAAACTCATTCCCGACCCTTAACCCTAATCCCTAAACTTTGTGTACTGCCCCCACCCAGTAACAGTCTATATTAGGGGTCCTATTAAGGGCTATATATAACCATATTATAGTTATCATCCAACTGTTACTGAGGGGGGGGCAGTACCCAACCTAAACCCTAATACAACAGTCTGGCCTCCTTGGAGCAAGAGCCAAAACCCCAGGACGGTGCAGTAGAGCGCAGCCTTCACGGCTCTTCCATAGCAGCTACTCAAGGGTATATCGGGGTTCTACAATTTAGGGATTTGGGGATTAGGGTTTCGGGATTTAGGGTTTAGGGTTAGGGTTATCTTAGTGATCTAGGGTTACATAGGGGTATAATGGAGGATCAAATGGAAAATCAAATGAAAATGAACTGGAAACCGTGATTTTTCCAGGTTAGATAGGGTTTGGGGTATGCGGGTCCCATAAATTAGGGATCAAGGAAGCGGCGTCCGCCCGTTAGAGAAGCCAGTATTGTGATGGGATCTCACAAAAAGAGGTGGTTCTCTCAATTGGGCGAGAGAGACGTGAAGAGGTTTTGGGATTAGAGTCTAGGGTTTGCTTAGAAAGAAAAAAGCAGGTCTGAGGGACCTGTTTGTATAGATGGGAGATTTCGGATGTAGAGGGCAATTTGGAGCAGCTTCCTCAGGAGGGCTTCCACAACCTTTACGATGTCGATTTGCGACTCTTCTGATGGGGTCCTAAACCCTAAACCCTAAATAGTAGCTTCCATTTTCTTTTCCGTTATCCCAACATAACCCCTGTATAAACCCATTATTGGGGGGGGTGCCATACCCATTCCTGTTTCAAGACCTGGTGCAGAAGAAGAGAATCTCGGGCTGCAACGCACCATCACGGGAGTTGTACCGTCCAGGGCCTGCCAAATCGGCACGTGTCAAGCAGCAGGAAAGGACTGTTGCTGATGTTTAGGGATAATGGAAAAGAAGACGGAAATGACTATATGAGCTATTTAACTCCTGGTATCTCCCTGAATAACCCTATAGCAGGTCCCCTATATAATCTATATAACCTCCTTTAAGGAGTCTAGACTATAGCTTATATTATACGAGGGTGCACTGAGGTTATACCGGGGGACCTGGGGATATGTACACCTAACGAGAGAAAAAAGGTGGTTCAGGGTTTAGGGTTTAGGTTGCCACGTGCATGGCCGTAGGCAGGATCCGGGCAGAGTAGTTTAGGCTGTAGTGTTGGATCGGGGTCATATAGGGTATATAGCCCTAATGACGGACACTCAGACGGAAACTGGTATATGTAGTGGTTTAAGGTTTCCCAAACTTTGGCTGTGCCATTCCATGTTGGGGGGTCCAAAAAAAAGGACTGTAGTATTTGGGTGTCTATATGGGGGTGCCCGTATTTGCTAAAACTACCATGCCCATGACTGCTTTCACCTGGCACTATGAGTGCTGCCCTTGCAGCACGCAGCTCAAGACAACGCTGCTGCCTGTGATCGCCTATGCTCCCTGAACCCTAAACCCTAAACAATCTGAAGTCTGGAGTGACGCATTGGTCCAGCAACACTCTGCTCTGCTGCGCAATCAGAGTCTTGCCAGCCACGTAATAGTAATAGGAATAATAATAGTAACAGTAATAATACTAATAAGTTATAGTAATAATCGTAATTCTAATAGTAATAGTAATAATAATAATAATAGGCTAACGCCCTGCAGAGCCTGGTGGGAGGGAGGAGCTCCTGAAATCCTTTGGAGACCGCATGCTCCATGAAGGGTCGCCTTGGCATGCGAGCCGTACAGAATGAGCGGCTTTGAGAAGAATCATATGGGGGTTTCCCTAGATTAGGGGTACCCTTTTTGTGTCTCCCCATAATAAGGACTATAATATTTTGGGGTCCATATTGGGGTTCCATTATTTTGGGAAATTATCATATCCCCGCACTATTGAAAACCATGCCGTGCACCCCAACATCATCAATTTTCCCAGTATATCATTATATTAGCCACCACGGGTGTATTTAATATCCTTTATTGTAGCTTGCTCAGGCCGACTGGGATCAGACAAAGTTTGGAAAGGTGGATTAAGCAAGAGCGCGTGTGACAACTGCGAATTGCTATACAGTGCTGTCAGTTTGTTCTTATTCTTCTTTTTTTTCCGTAATCGTTCGTCTGGAGAGTGCTGCAACTCCTGCACACTCAATGGACCATAAGCGGACTCACAGGTGCTATCCTATCACGGCCCCTTTGAGCGATCATCTTCTGAGTTTAGGCTGCGGGGACTGTACTCAGCAGTGACGACGACGAAGATGTGCGAGCTAGCTCGGACGCGTTGAATTCATACAGTCATGAAACTTACATGTGCGTAATGGGCCTGACTAACTTCGACTTTGCGGGAATCTTTTGGCAGCGGACCCTTTTGGGATCCTTGACTTCAGGTTGTCGCTTAGCATGTTAGGAGGGGAGCTGTTGCTGATGACAACACTACAGAGCTCAATGTGAGGCAGCTTTGTGCATTCCAGCAGCGTTTGTAGCGTCCATTGATATCACCTCAGCTGGGTTTCATCTGCCGCACGGCTGCCACACGAAGGTATCCCAATTTTTTGTGCGCCTTTGATGCTTGCTACAGTAGGAATGGTATCATGATGTCAGGCATCATGTCAGGCATCAAGGAAGCTGGACGCTGCGCCACATTTTATCAGTCTCCGCTGGCGCTATCTCACACTACGCATGCCAGCAGAAACAGCCTTTCCAAAAACCGCGGCTAGTATCATGCAGGAACCCAGCGCGTACCTCTTTGTTGCGGAAGAGTTGCGATGTTTGTCATCACCGGAGTAGTGACCGACCCTGAGCAGAGGAAGTGATCTTGCTTCAGCTGCAGGACCCATACCCGCTTTTGCTTTTGCCTCTCAAATTTCGCTTTATAGCTTTTGCTGGCCGCCACTCTGGATGCACTGCCTGCCTGTTGTTCAGACCCTTGGCGAGGCTCAAAGGACTGAAACGGGCTGGGCTTCCGACTCTGTGCCCGATGGCCTCTCTCCCGACAATCTCCCAGGGAAGGACCACTTTGGCGCCTGCAGACAAAGCACTGGCCCCCAATCTATAGCATCATCTGCTGTGTGGGGCCTGCGCACTACATATCTACATCAGACCTAATCTACGCAAGTTCAGCCCATGTTGCTGCACCTGCGCTGGCTACCAACTTGGATCAACTTGGGCAAAAGCTTTCCAAAGCATTCGGCCGCCTTCTTGTAAGTGGTGTGCGCGGTCAGAAGCTCATGGTCAGGCGTCGGCTGTAGCTCGCCGGGCGTTGGGTGATGCTGCGGCATCGCGCAGGATGGTTGGGCACTCCAGTCCTACACTGAGCTGAGCCAAACAGCTCCCTTGGCCCGGGCCTGGCAGGTTCTTTTCCATAAGCATCTCCCTCTTCATGCAGAGAGGCGTGCAGCTAACAGGCAAGTTTATCACTTTTGGTTTCCTGGCTGGCGAAATTTGCAGCATTGCTGTCACTGTCAGGTGGTCAGACTGACGTGCGATTACGTGCTGGGCAGGCCAGTGGCGGTCTTGGCTAAGGGTTCAATGCGCGACTGGCGCTTCAGCTATATGCCCAGCACCCTGCACACCTGACCACAGCTGTCCGACAACGAATGCGGGTCCTCATGAGCTGTCAGCACCTGGCACGCAGGATCTGCCGGTGCAGACAGAAGTGCGCGCGACTGTTCGCGCCCACGTGAAACGACTCCTCAGACGTCATGAACCAGAAACATATAGTAATATAGTGTGGTCGTTCAGAAGGCTGTGGCAACTATACGAAATGAGCTTACGGAGCTGCGCCTTAACTATGAAGGCCCCCGCCATCCGAGCAGCAAGCCCCGAGGTCTAGTCCAACCATGGCTGGTGTTTCCGTAAGTGTGAAAGGCTGGAGACCAGGGCCCGCATACGGAGCCGGCGGGGGGTGAATGGGCGGACACACAGATCAGCCATTCTGGATCTAACTTAAGACTGCAACAAACGTGACAGCATGCCGTGAAGCAGATGCATTGTGACGAAGAAGCAGACAATTCAAAGTGATTGCGCTGACCTTTACGGTGCACCGCTCAGAATCAATAATTTGGCGACGTCAGGTATTCTCGCTCGAAAAATGCCGTGATCCCTCACAGTGCCCAGTTGGTCACTTGAGAGGGACGGATACCTGACAGCACAGTCAGCAAGACAGGCGGCAGAGAAAGCGCAAATGCAACACCATGAACATCCGATGCGCCTTGGGCAGCAACAGTGCCTAAGGGCACCCACGGCCGGGAGAAAGACTGCCTGGACCTCGGATAGGTACATGAGTTGGCAGGTAGATGGATTGGCAGGTAGGTAGATAGGTAGAGAAAGAGATGTCATGTTAGATACGTATGCACTGTATGTACTGGCAAACCATGCGGCTGCGCTTGTAAATGCATGTGTGCTAATTACATACGTGAACAGGTCAATAGAGATCATTGCACAAAATCCAAGGCAGGAGCTGTTGACCAAGCATGGCTGTAGACAGGAGCTGCTCAGAGGGACCGTAGCTGCCAGGGCCAGAGATTGGTCCTCCTGTCAGGTCCCAGGGGTGGTCTCAGAAATTCGGAGCTTACAATAGGGATTGTAAGTAGTATTTTGGGTGTACATTAGAGGGACCCCTGTGCTTTCAAAACGAGCCTCTCTCACTCACTATTTTAGGCAGTTTACATGGGACCCTAGCTGATGCGAATGGCCGATACTCACACCTCCCAAGTTCCCGAAATTGGTATTGGAGTTGCTTCTTTGCTAGTTCAAGGCAGTTGCTGAAGAGATTTTCAGGGTTCCACAGAGATCTTATGCAGAGTGACTTGGAATGGGCTTGTAGCAATCATGTCCCACGGGCAACGCTGAAGGCTTCGTGGGCATAACCCCAGGGACGCTAATCAATGGGACTTAGCGTTGAGCATGCTAAAGACATGCGGTAATTCGATTACCAACTGTTTGTAAGCAGCTGTTCATTCACAAGATACGGACATAAATTCAAATGTTCACCTGTTCCTGTAAAGCCTTCACAAGAGGTACTCATACGAAACGCACACTCTTGCACAAGTGTCCTGCGCTTCTGGGGCATGCATGCACGCTTGCATGTATGTATGTGTCTGTACGTATGTATGTAGTAATTATGTATGTACTGGGTGCTCAGCTTCTCACGCATGACCGCGTTATACACGTATATGTATATATATATATATGTACTAGTATGTGAAAACTATCTCTCTCTATATGTTGACTTATTTACTTATCCATATAAATATGTAGTATATGTAGATAGATAGATAGATAGATATAAATGTAGATAAATGTGTGCGCGATGTTGGGTCACGTTGGTTCATGCACGCAGGATGCGCCTACACATGCACAAATGCACAAATTTCTACACACACATGCTTTACGTGCATGTTAAATTACCCTGTGCAGGCACTCCTGGATCGCCCCTGTGGCAAGCGTTCGTTCCTTTGGATAGGGGTCCATCGTGTAGCATTGCCAGAAGCCTGTTGCAGACACAAGCTTGTTGTCAGGAGATCTGATCCTGCATCCAAAGCTGCCAATTCTGATGACAATTCTATGAGGTCCAAGTGCTGATCGCTTCGGGAATGTGCCGGCTTGCAGTTAAGAAGTCTACGCCAAGCGTCTCTTGTCCGCGTTGGCGGCCGACTTCCGGATCAAGATCCTTGAGTCTTGAGGTGACATGCGCTACAGTCTAAACTCCTAGTCTCCCCCGTAGTAACCCCTATAATTCTCCCCTATAAAGCCCCTTTGTAACCCTCTTTAAGGAGTTTAGCCTAAAGTACACACGAATACCGCGTTTGGAATGGTGGCTTGGGTTCATTGTACGATGTTAGCTCGCCTCACGCAAGCAGCCGCTTCTCACGAGAAGGGACCACTACGGGCTCTAAATCACCGGGTTTAGGGTTTAGGGTGTTAAGGTTTAGGGTTAGGGCACTGGCTGCTCAAGACGGTAGTTCCTAATTTTGGGAAACTCCAACAACAGATCCCGGGCCGCAAGCTCAAGATACAAGTACAGGTAGTGTCCACCGCATAAACCTCCATAATACGTGCAGTTTCCATGTCATTTCCATCTTTTCCAATTGATTCTCCTCTATAGGGGGCTTAACCCCTAATGTCCCCAACTTTGGGCTAAACCCTAAACCCTAAACTCAACAAGGACCAGAGCACTTCCAAGCTCGACATATACGCTCAGCGGGTTTAGGGGTGCTGCTTTGTATCCTAAACCCTAAACCCGTATAGGGGCATCACATGGACAAGAAAATGGAAAGTGAAAACTGTGAAATCATTGTAGCGAAAAGCACCAAACGTCAGCATTCATGCCCACATCCGTAAAAAGAAACCCTGAAACCCTAAACCCAAGAAAACGTTCTCCGCCTTCATGTCATGGCCTTTCAACCACCTATAGTCCCCCTCAAGTAGATAGAATATGGGGTATGTGGGGATTTTATTATAATATACCCAAACCATATTCTATCTACTTAAGGGGGACTATACCTCTAAAGGAGCACCTTGCACCTTATTGCAGCCTGAGTCTCCACAAGGCCACTGACACTATCCGCATCCTGCGTCAAGGGGCTGCAGAGGCCAACACACGACAAGCGCCAGTCCAAACAGAGAGCCACCCCCCTTCTTACCCAAGGCTATCAAAACCCTATACCCTATATAACCCCCCATCCTCGTAGTTTCCATTTCCTTTTCCTTTCTCCCTATATAACACCAACATTATCCTTGTTCTTTTTCAGAATCCCTCTCGGGGCCCTGCTAAATTTCAACCTGCATGCTGAGGCAGCTGCGCTTGCTCCAAAGCGCTCACCTGCACAACGGCCCGCCACAGGGGTAGCAAGCACGATTACAGGACGTAGTGTAGCGGTAGCACGGGTGACAGCACGAAGCCTTGTATACATCAACTATGACTTTGCGTTGTACTTGCTAGCTGCCATGCTATGTCAAGAGGCTCGAATTTGCTTTGCCTGTGCTGCACATCCCGACGCTAAGGCAAAACGCGTGCCTGGAATGATCTCGCCAGCCAGGTTGGAACGAACGTGGTCTTGGATCCGGCAAAAACGTTCACTTGTGAGATGCAGAACCACAACATAAGCAAACGCTCCCCCTGCGCCTTTTTAGGGGTAGCTATCTGGGGATGAAGCCATGAAGTATCAGAATGGATTCTTTGATTCCAGGAACTCTTCTAGGAATTCATGAATCTCTACGGCGTTCCTGCAGACATTGGCACCGCCTCTCACAGACTTGTTAAGTGAAGTGGCTGTTCCAATCATCGTCTCCACAACTGCTGCCAGCGCTGCTTTTCTGCGTGGCCTTGTGAAGTAAGACTTAAGCGGAAAATGGTGATCATATTATGTTCATAGTATACCACGATTGCAGGATCCGGGGTGGGGGGGTCCACCTGAAGTACATCAGCGAGGAAAACAGACAGATCCATGTTCAACAGTTCACTCTGTGTAATGAGGTAGGTGGGCGGGTTCAATCACTTGACTTGAGTAGTGTTTTTTGTAGTTGTACCCAGTAAGATTATCTTGATGTAAAATACTACGTCGCAAAGGAGGATAAATCTTACTCTATATTTGGTGATCGTGTCCCCAAACAAAACGCCACTCACTTGTTCTGGGCCAGGCTTCGGTGTATTCAGTTGTGTCTGCATCATCGTCCCGCTCCTTGAAGTAGGCCTCATGGGCTGTCAAGGTCAGGCATGGCTTCCTTTCTTCAATGTCGACGCATTCTTTTAGGGTCATATGCCCCAAATTGATATGGGGGTTTCCCAAAATTAGGGGTACCATTTTGGGGTCCCAATAATAAGGATTATAGTATTTTAGGGTCTATATTGGGGTCCCCTGATTTTGGGAAACTACCATATAGTAGTTTACAGCTTCTTTTCCATTATCCCTATATAACCCCAATAATAAACCCTAAACCCTAAATTATTACCCTAATATAATATAGTAGTTTCCAATTTTTCCATTATCCCCATACTACTAAGGGTTCAGGGATGGCACACGAAAACTGACCTGGTTAGCTGAGATCGGAACAGGCCAAAGTCCACACGGGCTGGGCGCGGATGGCTTCCAGGCATCCATCATTGGTCTCAGATGCATGTGCTTCTGAACCCTTCCCCAGGTGTCATCAAGACACAGCTTGCTGGAGCAGCTGCAACGCAAATGGCAGAGGTTTTGCAACTGTTCTTAATGGAATCATAACGGTGCTGCCAGGCATCATATTGTCACAGCCCTGAAACATCCCATGGGTGGGTCCAAGCTGCAGCCTCAAGTCATGTCAGCAAAGCCCACGCGGCCTTCAAATTGCGTTCAGTGGGCAATTGCCCTGAGTGCTGCACGGGGGGAATATCAGCTTCGGCTGATGCACCATCAAAGGTCCTGCAAGGTCGCGCACGCAGATTGACTTGCAAGTGGCTGACTTCCTTTGCAGCTGCAAACGGCCTTCTTCGCCCCAATCATTGCAGGAAGAGCTCCACATGGCTTTTGCGGCTGACAGGTCCTGAGAAGTGCAGTCTCAGTGAATCACGACGTCGAAGGCCATGCAGAACACTTTATGCCTTTATCTGTCCCCGGGCAGTACCACAAGATGCATGCGGCATCTACAATGTGGAGTCCATGACAGATGCAACCAGGCATCAACTTGCACCAGGCGTCTGATTGTCAACTGGCTGGAAAGAGCCAAACGATGCCGCGGAGTTGAGGCGTCCCAGGTCTAACATAACTCCAATATTGCCCCAATATATACCCCAGTATACTATAGTAGTTTCCATTTTCTTTTCCATTATCCCTATATAACCCCTATATGATCCCTAAGGGGGATACTAGGAGAGTGGCTTGCCCCCAGCAGGCCAGTAGGGGTATATGCAGAAAAGCCTTCCATTCTGAGGGTGCTCCAACGACCATTTTGGGGAATGCAACTCATCTCAGCCCATGTCAGGCAGTTTTCGAAATGCTGAGGAAGTAACGCGTGCCATCCCCTTCAACACGAGCATAACTAGCACCTCTGATGACAGCGATGGGCTCCCACATCTTGGTATGACCAAGGTCCTTTGGCGGGAGCCGGCAAGATGCCACGAAAAGCCTACGGGAAGCAGATAGGCTCAGGCCGGCTTCCAAGTGGAACTGGAAATTTGCTGGTGAAAGGCTATGAAAAGCAAATTGTCCAGTACAGCTATAATAATTAACCCCTATGGTAGTCCCCTATATAATCCCCTATATAACCCCCCTTTAAGGAGTTTAGACTAAAGCTCACATAATCAGTACAGCTATTGCTGGGTTCACTGGTTCTTGCTCTTGTCGACACATGTGGCCCGTCAGCTCTGGGATGGTCGAGCCTGTGCCACGCAACTCATACGAGCTCCTAGTAGGAATTATAGGGATTATATAGG